>JAHHZJ010003737.1:0-61045 GCA_021437245.1 Aegilops speltoides
TATCGTGTGCAAAAGCATAAGCGGTTCCGGGCAAAAGGTAAGCGACACCAGTAGAATACCGTGCGTGAAATGTAAAGTGATATGAGGTGTTACATGCTAGATCGATGTGGCATTGAGTCGGTGTCTGACTGACTTTGGTATTAGAGCTTGTTGCACAGGATTACCAAAGCCAAACTGAGTCGAGAAGTTGATCTAGAAATTCTTTAGCTATATAAGGGAATTGATTGTGGGATGGAATGTAAGGCTCTTTTTACTCCTTTACCTTATGTCCTTCTGATCTGAGTCACCCTCTTCTTCTCTACGGGGTTAAGGAACTAGGGCTTCTCATCTATCTATTAGGATGACGTGTTACTAATCCATAGACTCATAGAATTGATAGTTTCAAGCCTCAATTCAGTTTCTACTACTTTTAGTATGTTCTCAGTTGAACCAGAACCTTGATATGATGTTGTTAAGTGACTATGCAAATCCTTGTGAATGTCTCAAATCTTTTCAGTGATGATGTTATGCTATCCGAGTCATCCTAGGTTTCTAAACAATCTGTTGCACTTGTAAATCCTTTCCCTCTGGTTTCGATGTTCCTTTAGGCCAAGTTAATCACACTAATTGCTGAGTTGAGGTATTTTATTACCTCGACCTATATGTTGGAGTTATTATTATGACCCTAGGTGTCTTAGGGGATCATCTAGTAATCTAGCACTACTAGGGAAAAGCCTATACACAAAATCTTAGCGGTAGTTGATTCAAAATGGGGCTCTTTGCTAACTAGTTATGCGCGTGTTACGTAAACTTCGCTGGCGATAAGGATTTAGCGATGGCGCACTCGACTGACGTGCTGCTACAAATGTCGGCCGTGGTGTTCACCCTAGCTGTAAGTAGCGATATACGCGATGCAAGAACAGCGCTCTTGCTAAGTATGTAATAATGGCGTGCTTTTTCGAGATCATTCTTTGGTAAGTTTCAAATTGCCACAATTTTTGTCCCGATGTGATAGCGCCATACCGCCAAAGCGCTGCTGCTAAATGATTAGCTGCACTCGTTTTCTCTCGGCGCTCTGCTTCTAACCCTTTCAACAACACCTTTCCCCTGTCCCTCCCTCCCCTCCTCTTTTCCCTTCCCCTACCTCCCCTCTCCTTTCTTCCCTCCACCACATGCTCCCTCTCACTCTTCTTCTTCTCAATACTTCTCCCCCATTACTCTCTCTCTTCTCTATCCACCTTCTCTCTCTTCATTACTCCTACATAACTACACCACCTCCATTAATGCATCTCCTTTCTCTTTTTCCTTCCCCTCCACTAGTTGAAGTTGTCTCCTCCCAAATTAGGTAGCTAGGTAGATGTAGGATTTAGTTAAGTGACCTATTTGCCCCTAACTAGATCTATCTTTGTCAAGAAGAGCTTTGTGCACTTTGATCTCCTACAACATCATCTCCACCATGTACTCGATCTCGTCGAGATAGAGTGATGAAATTTTCATCTTTTGCAAAATGGAAATGTGTTATGTGTGTGTGATATGTTTGTGGAAATTGTGTGTGTGCAAGACTTGGCATACCACCAAATTGTGCTTTTGAGTTGCCTATGTTTTGCGAAATGTCGATTTATTTCGTTTGGTGAATTAAAACAAACTCTAGATCTATATATGTCCTATTTTTAGGAAGGTCATGCCAAATTTTTTATGACTTTGATGCATGCATGCATTTTTACAATCAATTTTTTATTATTACCGTGCGAGTTGGCGATGGTCGGTGGAGCGATGGTGGACGAGGTGGTTGCGGTCGTGTGCAAGACATGAAAAAAATAACGGACAGAGGTTTTATGTCCGTGTCGAAAATGCAAAGGAATAGTTTGGCTCGACCCCCATGGCGATGGTTGTGTCGAGCGCACCTGCTCATGACTGGTTTCATGGATGGCTATACTCGATGGATAATTGAAGATGAGGATGGCGATGTTGAGGATGCCGGCCGGGGCGGCAATGATTACCGCAGAGCACGAAGAGATGATCGATAATGGCGGCGGGGAAGAAGGCGGACATGGCGGCGGAGAAGGGGCCGGACATGGCGGAGGAGAAGTGGTCGGACATGGCGGCGGAGAGCGACATGGACTCCATGCGGCATGAGTTAAATCGATTACTAAGTTCAATTGTCTGGGACCCTCATGTTCAAGCGTTGCCCATGAGAGGCGAGTACTAAGAGAGCTGCTTCTAGAGAGGAGGCTAAGCTGGAGCAAGCTGGTGGTGAACTCGAACACTCCATTGTATGATGGTTGCAATCTGAGGTGACCGGTTGAGTTTCACGCTCCAACTCCTGAAAGCGAAGGCTAAAAACAAATGGACCGACACTAGCCTCGATGAGCATCTCAAGTACCTAAAGGATGTTCTTCCCGGGTAATCTATGTCCTACTAGTGTTGATGAGGCCAAGAAGATCGTGTGCCCTCTTGATCTTCACACGTTAGATACCATGCATGCATCAGCGATTGCATAATTTATCGAAAGAACCTTGCGGAAAAAACAAGCTGTCCGGTGTGCAATGCTTCTCGATACAAGAAGGCGGAAGAAATGTCCCGAGAAAGTTGTATGGTACTTACGATCACTCCCGTCTCGGAGTATTTTGTAGATCCCAAGGAAGCAAAGCTAATCTTGTTGGCATGCGGAGAGGAAGAAGCCCGGCGATGGAGATGATCAGAAATTTGAGACACGTGAAGGATGGAAGCCCGGTGGAGGCGTTAGACAACTTCTATCGGTATTTTGAATGTTATGCAAGGAACATCGTGCTCGTGGCGTGTCACCGATGGCATGAATCTGTTTGGCAACGAACACCAACCATAGTACATGGCCCGTGTTTGTATGGATGTACAACCTCCCCACAGTTGTGCATGAAATCGAAATACATTCACATGAGCATGGTTATTCAAGGGCGAAACAACCAGGAAATAATATTAATTTGTATGCGGGGCTACTTCAAGAGGAGTTAGACCGTTATGGAAAACACCGGCCAAGACATGGGGCCTTGACCAGGTGAGTATTTCAACATGAGTCAGCGGCGATCACGACGGCGGGACTATCTCGATTCTGGATATGTGGCAGGCCGGTGTGCCATGGATATTGCGGATGGGCGCGGTGCATGGATGATACAGCGTCTCGGCAGCTAACGCCAAAGGAAAGATGGCGGTGCAGGAAAATCGTGTACATGGCGCGCCGAAGATGGCTTGAACAGGGGCGACCCGTGGAGAAACCGTGGAGATCTATTCAATGGTCACGCTGAGCATCGAGGACCTCCGTAAGCGGGCGAGTGCGAAATCGATGAGCTGTTGAAAAAGCTGGAAGGAGTGCCCTTGCCGGGAAAAGCGATGAGAAGGCGCGGAGCAGCTGCTTTGAAGGTATGGAAGGCAATCTTGGCACAAACTCGATACACCTCATTGCCTTGATCAAATGCATATCTGTAAGAATGTCCTTGAGCTTGCTTGCTACAGCGATGAACATGCGGATAAGACCAAGGATGGGCGAAGGCAAGAAAAGACTTGCAAGATTTGAAAATCGGGGAAGATCTGCACATGCTTGCCCATAAAATGTCGGGACGAGGCAGAGGCGGAGAGAGGCACGGGAGAAGAAGGGCAAGAAATTAAAGAAAGAGATTATTGCCACCCCTCTTGCTTCACCTTAAGTCGGTGAGATCAATCAATTCTTTAAGTGCCTTCGGAGTGAAAGTTAGTTCGATTCTTTGTGGCAAGATAAGCGAGATATCTAGACACGGACAAGAAAAGGTTCAGCGGGATGAAGTCTCATGACTGTCATGTGATGATGGTATGAGATACTACTGTTGCCCTTAGAGGATAATGGACAAACACGTCGTGACCGCTTATTAGTCTCTGCAACTTTTTCGGCGTCATCTCTCGAAAGTCGATCGGTGTGAAGCAGCTCCAAAGGCTACGAGGAAGAGATCATTATGATCTTGAATGAGCTTGAGATGTACTTCCGCCCGCATTCTTGACGTGATGGTGCATCTGTGTGTCCATATTGTGGATGACATAATAGACACAGGGCCGTCATTCCTGCACAACATGATGTCGTTTGAGAGGCGAATGGGATCATCAAAGGATTCATTAAGTAACATGTCCCATCGGATGGAAGCATCGTCGGGGCTATTTGGCACAAGAGTGCATCTCTTTCTGTGAGAATTTTCTATGTGGCACAGACCGGCCGCTTTGGTGTTAGTGTTCGTTTTCCGTTAACAAGCACGATGGGAGGCTCGAAGGAGATAGTCCTTTACAGCAGTCGCGAGGAAGCTGCGTGGCATACTCGGATCGGCGGCGACTTTGTGAGCAAACTTGGTAGTGCTACAACACCTAGATGAGGTAGATCCTTCGTTAGCCTTTGCACAAAGAAATTATCGCAAAGAAATGTCGTGCCACGGGGGTATCGGGGCCAGACGCCAAAGTTACTAGAAACCACAACTCCACTTTCCTACATTGGTTCAAAGAGCATATTATTGCTAATCCCGGAGGAGGGCTCTAAGGACGGATTGCTCATATCGCCTTAGCACATGGCCCCTCGCCCAACCTCGTAACCAATCGGGCATATGATTTCAATGGATACCGTTCTACGGAGGCAAAAGATATGGGCGGTGATGATCGAGAACTCGGGGTGACGATGGAATGCATGACCGGCGGCGACAGCGGCTGTTGAGCGATTTTATGGAAGGTCGAGGAGATCTGGGAGCTTGACTACTCTGGACTGCACAACACGGCGATGTTCCGTGTCGGAAGGGCTAAGAATGTCGAAAGAAAGCCGGATGTTCACTACCATGACTATACCCGGCCTTCAAGCGCTACCGTGAGCCTATCTCATAAAAAAGCAGGCCATGGGTACACTCTAAGCCACGTGACACAATGCTTCTTCATAAGCTGACCAGCATAATCCCAGCCGTGTTTGCCGTGAGGAGAGCAAAAGGAACATCATTGGAATGGATGGAGTCGCCAGCGAGGAAGACTATGATCGATCACGGCAACCCAATGAGGAAGATGGCGATGATGATGAAGTATCGTCAAAGAAGAATCAATACTACATTACCTAAGAAAAATCGTACTCCATGGAAAAGGCAAAGTCACAATGAGGGCTCAATTATTCTTGACGAACAAGAAGGAAAGAAGCTGACTCAAAAGCAAAAGCGTCGAGCGAGAGAAGCGTATGTTATGGGTCCAATGATGTGTAATATATATATGTTCCTATTTTGTATACACATAGCCATTATTATGCATGGGTCGATGATGTGTAATATATATGTTCCCATTTTGCATACATATTTAACCGTCAAATGATGCAATATATATCGCCTCCTTCGTTCACTGCCCTCGGGAAATAAAAGTGGGATAAAATAAAGGAAATGAAAAAGGAAAACTGGCGATGGCGGTGGCGATGGCAGCGTTTCTACAAAACAGCTGCGCTACGAGATCTTAGTAGTAGCGTTTTTCTCATAAACCGCTGCAGCTACTGAGATCTTAGTAGTAGCGTTTTTCTCATAAACCGCTACATAAGCAGCTACTCTTTCGTTCATAACCCAAAATTCTCACTACATACCTTCATCCGCCATTTCCCCCAAATCCCCCTCTCTCTCTCCGTCGCTCCGCGCCCAGAAACCAGCCGGCGCTCGCCCGACTCCTTGGCGCGGTGCTAGCCAGCGCTCGCCCGTCCGGCCCTCGACACCGACTCGGCGCAGGCTAGCTTCGACCACGCCGCCCCGACCAGCCGCTGCGCCCAAACTCCGGTAGCCTACGCCCCCGACCCGGCGCTTCGCCCAACATTCACGTCGGCCCTCGCCTCCCTCCTCTCCCCCCGGCCATCGTCGGGCCTGCCTCCTCACCCTGCACTCTCTGTAAACCCCCCCTCTCTGCTAGGGTTCTTCATGTTAATTAATTAGGTTATCTATTTAGTTATGAATTTAGCTAGGTTTCAAAATTAGCTAAATTTATATGGAAATTTATATGGAATGTGATATGTGCATATGTCATGTTTGGGACATGTCATGTTTGGAAAATGATCTGAGTGGCCTATGTTACGCCGGAATGTTGATTCATTTCCGTTTCGGTGAATTTCACGCGCTCGATATGTCCATTTTTTAGCAAATGTCATGCGAAATTTCCGTGAATAAAGGCATGATTTGTGCTACATAGTTGGCATATCGAGTCTTTGGCACATAGATTTCTTTTATGTCATTTCTCATTTATTCATACTTTTAGAAATAAATAGAGGCCACTTAATCATAGGAAACATGTCGAACAACGAAGAAACTGGGCCTTGACCAAGATGCGGGCGAGAAGGATGCTGGGTGAACAAAAGTACCTCAACTATTTGACTGCTAAGCAAGGTTTGCGAGGTCGGCCTCGATGATGAATGCGGCGCCCGACGCATCGGCACAAGCAGTCTGCCGGCACCGATAAGCGGCGCCGAGACGGTGGGGAAGGTACTGGCCGGGAAAGTCTGGCCCGATGCGATACGAAGAGGAAGCATAGAAGCGGAGGATCTGAAAACATAACAAACTAGGGATTGGATGACTTGTGATCACAAAGATCGCTTTGGCAAGTTTGAGCGATTAAAGCGGAAGAACCTCGCAAGTGCTATAGGAACCAAGTAGGATGCATCCTACGGGAATGCATAAGCATCAACGAGCGATGACTTAAGGGTAAAGAACATTTGATGTAGTTGCTCCTAACGAAGTTGCACAAGAGATTCAAGTTCCACGGCCGGGATGATAACATAGAACAACGTGGGATGATCAGAAGATGAAAAAGATTAACAATCACGCCATGGGCATGTTCAGCAATGATTTGGCCTCACAGAAAGGGAGGTGACACGAGCTATTGAGGATGATGAACCCTGTCCAAGATTCGGAGGAAAATCCGACACTTACGGAAGAGAGTTGAAAAGTTCAAGGACACTTGCGCTACTGAGGCAGCCAAGGCTAAGGCTGCGAAATTCAAAATCCTTGACAAAGGAACACGGGGAAGCATCACCTCGGAAGCCGTGGCTACCTCGGTAAAAGGCCCATATGGGATAAGGAGGGGCCAGAGCGTGAAGCAGCGGGTCTCCAGACCCCCATAAGTTCACCAACCCCTTGGAGCATGACTTCATCGGGGCCCGCTACAAGTGGGACAAGGAGAAAAGGTTTTTACGGACAAGATCACGAGGAAATTGATTAGACTCTTTGGAGAAGCAACACCTGCTTGCGGCGAAAGCCCTACTTCTCGATGAGGCCCAAGTGGGACACCCTTTCAACGGGCCTTGAGCGAACTTAAGGGACTCTGTTGGACTAGCGGCATAATATGGTGATGTGCGGTATTTGGAGGCGGCGCCACATGGAAGGTGTTTTAGCGGCGACCCCGGAGGCCAAGAAGAAGAAAAAAAGTTTAGTCGGCGGACATCGATGCAAAGGTGAAGCTTGCGGTCGAGAAAAAAATAGGCGGGGCCGCGAAAAAAGCAGCGAGGACAAATATGAGTTGCTACAGTGACGGTCAATGCAGTTGTAACTTCTGCGAAATGATTTCGCTACTAACTTGGTTCGATTATCATCAACTGGCGAAGGAAAAATCGAGACAAGGCGGTACATGATTTCCCGATGCCCGGTTTCGTCGTGAGCAACTCCATGAACAACAACACCATCGCACCATCACTTGCTCAAGCAACGGGCCTCCTCTCGCGGCCGCTCCGCTCATAGCAGCCCGCCCTCGGTCTCGTAGCGCTAGGTGGGCCTTCGTCTTTAGCTGAGCTCGGCGCCGTCATGGTAATTACATGTCGCACCAACATATATATATATAGATAATATTCCATTTTGTTGCCTTTGGTTTGTTTTACACCATAGACATATGTGTTTGCGGTGAAAAAACTATCACCATACTCTACTTGATCAAAGGCGGAAGGTGGGCGTGGGAAGGGGATGATAATGGACCCCTCTCAGCGCACATTCCACAACCAGCCGATCCCATTGGGCACTTGAGTTAACAGACCCGGTGTGAAATCGGGGCACGCAGTTGCCTCCTCGATCTGACATGTGGGGCCAGACGGCGAGACCCTTGCCAGCGGATTGGACGCTGCAAGGGTTGGGTGCTGCTATGGCGAAGAATCTTATTAAATGCAGGAACCGGCCGAGAGCACACCAATAACTACCACATCAACAAGCATGTGCGGAGACCACCACCCACCTCATGATTAACAGCTCTGTAGTAGTGCCGGGTGAGGCGGCGGACGACATGATGAAGGGGTGCAATAAGTCTTGGCTGATGTAATTTCTCTGTAGAAGCGAGAGAATGGATGATGAGGCGGGTCGACCCTATGGATTACCTCAATACAAGCAGCGTATGGTGTGACATAGATATGATGAGTCAACCATATGGCGAATCGGGCTATCGACTTGCTAATGAGGATATGGATGATATGCAGGGCAGGGCCGTACCATGGATTGCAAAAGTCTCTCTTCATGAAATCCTCACAGGACACGCTGAAGATGCCGCCTCAACACAGGCTCAACTAGCCGGTAGCGAGGTCGTCTGATGCTAGCCGGGAACACTTGTGCGGGGGTTAAGGAAGATGCGGAAGGTGTGCCCAAGAAAGAGAGAGGAAGAGATCGGGGAAGGTAGCGCCTCCAAACAAGCGAGCACACAGCAGGCAGACGATGCATTACGAAGGCGTGTACACAGTGAAAGGTGCGGTCATGTTCCATCTCACAGGCGAGCGAGGCTACCGCCCGAAACCGCTGGAGGCACTATCGAGGATCTCGAGGCTGCACGACCATGTCTGCCGGTGAAAAAGCCTACTAGCCTCAAAGGATCCGGGATACTCGACATACTGGCTCGTGTGCACGAGGGAAGTGCTACGTCGACACACGGCAGCGGAGGTGTTCTTCTGCGGTTTGACCATATCTTTGAGATGTTTCTAACAAAGGCGGCTTGATTTTACTATCGTCCGCCTTTTTGCTACATATGAGCTCCATCATGAAGAGTGAAGAAGTCTCGAAAATTTGTGTGGCGGATCCGTACTACATGCACAAGTCTTTCTTGAGTCTCGGCGATTTTGAGTGTGAAGCTGCTAGGAGTACCTCCAAAACTTCATGAGTGCAGAATAAGGACGGGAAATTGTCCTCGTGCCTTATCATCCAAAATAAGTCAGTTCGGACAACCCTTTGTACATTTCAATCATTCCTTCTCTCTCATATGGGGAATAATTTGAGGTGTCTTTTCCCCTTGCAGCGGGTGCGCCGTCCATATCGTTCTTTACATAAGTCTCCCACGCCGTGTATTTTGACCCTTCGAGACTACGAGAAAAGGACTACACCCACATAATGAATATTCTAGATGATGCTCTCAAGGCTTGACTTTAGAGGTGTACGTGCATATCAAGAAACAAAGGAACAAGAAGATGGGTTTCACGCATAAAACTAACTTCTCCTGCATCCATGTCCCAAAACCAAGCAAGAAGGATGGATTCTACATCGTCCATCTCATGATTCATTCAACACGGATCACCAAAAGCTCGCGCATTAACAGCGAAATGATGATCATATCCACAAGTGGCTAGAATCTCATGGAGAAGCGAATTATAAACTTAGAGATGACTTCTTTGCATCCAGCGACATTGCGGCGATCATCATGAAAAGAAGTAAATCGATGAAAGGATGTTCCACCGACCCTATATCATGACGGCGTCCGAACTTCGCATAGGCATGCAACGTCTAGACCTCACGCCGTTCAAGCTAGGGTTACGTAACACCCGGATCCGATCGCCAGTGTCCGCCGATTATTACGTCGTTGTTGCCATGTCATTTGCTTGCGTGTTGCACTTTGCCATGTCATCATATGCATTTTTGTCATGTCTACATGTGCATCGCATTGGCATACATGTTCGTCTCATGCATCCGAGCATTTTCCCCATTGTCCGTTTTGCAATCCGGCGCTCCTATGTCCCCGGCGTTCCCCTTCTTGTCTCCTTTCGGTAATGCGGGTATTAAACTTTCTCGGAATGGACGAGGTTTGCCATGACCTCGGTATAACACGATGAACCGCTGTCAAGTTTTGTGCCATTTGGAGGTCGTTTAGTACTCAGCAGTTAGCAAGAATGTAGTAAAAGCCCTCTTTGTTGCAGCCCAACACCCTTCCAAAGTATTTAAAACCCACCAAACTCCCCTCCATGCTCTCGATGCGTTCGATCACGATCGTGTGGTAACCGCTCCTCATTTGGACTCTCCTAGCTCCCTATGCCTATATAGCGTCCTCCCTTCCATTTTCCCGAAACCTAGAAATTCCCCTCATGCTTGGACACTTTCTCCCGTGCGGCGGACATGTCCGCCCGCTTGCCGCGTCAATCTGAGCTGCCTGCGTGGCGATCGCCGCCCGCCCACCTACGCCGCCCGGCCCGGAGCCATCCAAGAACCTGCGGGCCCAATCGGCGCCCGCCCGCTCGTCCCGCGCCTATGCGCCTACGCATGCCCCGCCGCCTTGCGCCGCGCGCGCCGTCTGGCCGCCGCCTTGCCCGTACCTGCCTGCTAGCGCCCATGGCGTGGCCCTCATCATCGCCTCACGCCGCCTCCTCCGCTGCCCGCCCGCCAGCAGCGCCGCCTCCTCCGCATGAGCCGCCGCCCTTGTGCGTCGCCGCGCCCGGGGAGCTCCTCCGCCGCCTGCTGCCCTCTCCCCGATCCCCGGCCGCCATGCCGCGCTCCCTCAGCCTCCTCGGCTCGGATCCGGCGGGATCCGCGGATCCGGCGCCCGCCCTCTCCGGCCTCCCGTCCTCCTCTCCGGCGAGATCCGCGGATTAAGCGAGCACTCCGGCGTGCCTCGTAATCCGTGCAAACTTGAGTTGCCCCGAATATCTCTAAGTCCCGAATCCATTAATTTTCATGCATTTTCATCGCATCACATCTCTGCAACCGTAGCTCCGTTTTGCGCGTATAATATGTCAAATTGTTCGCCTCGACAGTACATCATTTCATTCCATTGCATCATTTTCATTTGAGTTCATCTTGATGCCCGAAATGCTGTCGGAAGTAGGCTTCAGATCGTTAGTTTCAGAATCTTATCAGCTCGAGCTCTTTTGTCATTTTGCCATGATTTATGTGTGCATCCTATGAGTATGAGCTCTACATGAATGTTGGACTAGGCCATGCCATCTTTCCAGGGTGTTGACCTTGTATTTTTGTGAGTTGTGTGCTGAGTGTATCAAGCTTGTAAAGTAGGGTAGTTCTGTTATTCTGTTTTGCTAGGCTGATTCTGTTATAATTTGATGCCATGTTAACATGCTTCCACTAATCAATCTATGCATAATCTGGAGATGCTCTATAAACATGTTTTGATATACATGTCATGCTATATCCATTCATGCCCTTGGTTGCAATTATAGCCTGCTGGAACATGTTCATTTGTTGCTCCAAAGTTGCTTGAAAATGTTTCTGACAGATTGTTTGCATGAGAGTCAATTTTCACGAGGTCTTTGTAGTTGATCCGTGTATGCTATGACCTTGCTCTTGCCATGCTTAGCTTCATAAACATGCCTTCTTACTGTTGGTTGCCTTGCCATGCCATGTATTGCTCTGTAGTGAGTGTTTGAGCTCACGAACATGCCTACTAATCGTTGTTCCTGCCATGTTCAAATCTGTAATAAAACTTGCCATGCTTACATGGGTGCCATCATATTTTCCGTGCCTTTTTGGCTCATGGTCAGTAAGGGACTATTGATATATGCAATTATTAGTTTCATGCCATGCCTTTGTTTGCCATGATAGCTTCCTGTAACATGTTGTTTGATAGCTCTAAACATTGCAACTTTGATGTTGGATTACGCTAAAGTCTGAAATTGTTATTACTTGCAATATCTCCATGTCGTTTTGAGCATGTTCTAGTTGTTTCTGGAAATAGCTCAGTGTTCATGTATTGTTATGCTTTACGTGTACTTCATGCCCATGCCTTTTGTTATTATGTTGGGGTGCTGTGGCATATTGTTTTGATGCTTGCAATATGCCTAGTTGCTGTTTTGGACAGATTGTTGCTATGACTTGTATAGTGTGTGTGTGTTGCACCGTTGCTCCGTTTTGAGTGTGCTCTATATGAAACTTGCTTGTTTTTGCATGTAGTTCCATATTACCATGTTGCATCCATGTTTTGAGGTGTTTGCTTGATGTTTGTATGCATTTTGCATCAATGCCATGCTTAACTTGTTTTGCTCATATCTTCTAGCCCGTAGCTCCGAATCTAATGAACTTTATATGTAACTTGACTAGAATTTCGTGTAGATCATCTTGATGCATCTTAACTTGCTGTTTAACAACTTCAACTTAATGTTTATTCAGTTCTGGACCAATTTCGAAATATGCATATGAGGACTTACCGGAATTGTTATATGTTGTTCCCGGCCTCATTTAAACTTGCCTTGATGTGTTGTTCTTGTGTGCATCATCTCTTGCCATGAGTAACTTCATGTAGCTTGGTCATGCATCATGCTTGTTGTGCATCATGTCATGTTCATGTGTGGTGTGTTTACCTATGTTGTGTGCTTCTTCTTGTTAGTTCCTGTTTCGTTGCGTTCGTGAGGATTAGTTAAATCTACGATTGGTTCGGCTTCATCCGTTCATCTTCTTCATGGACTCGTTCTTCTTCCTTGCGGGATTTCAGGCAAGATGACCGCTTCTGGATCTCACTACTATCATTGCTATGCTAGTTGCCTCGTTCTTCGCTATCTTTGCGCTACCTATTACTGTTTTTCAAGCCATCCCATATTGCCATGAACCCCTAACCTTTGACACCATTCCTAGCAAACCGTTGTTTGGCTATGTTACGCTTTTGCTCAGCCCTCTTATAGCGTTGCTAGTTGCAGGTGAAGTTGAAGATTTCTCCATGGTGGACAGGGTTTATGTTGGGATATCACAATATCTCTTATATTATTAATGCATCTATATACTTGGTAAAGGGTGGAAGGCTCGGCCTTATGCAGTGTTTTGTTCCACTCTTGCCGCCCTAGTTTCCGTCATACGGTGTTATGTTCCGGATTTTGCGTCCCTTACTGCGGTCGGGTGATTTATAGGACCCCCTTGACGATTCGCTTTGAATAAAACTTGTCCGCAAGGCCCAACATTGCCTTTTACCATTTGCCTCACCACCACCTACTTTTCCCTTGGGAGTAAGTAACCCAAGGGTCATCTTTATTATAGCCCCCGGGCGATTGCTTGTCTAAGTGTTGGTCGAACCAAAATAAGCTGCGGGGCCCCTCGGGGCAACTCGAGGTTTGGTTTTACTCGTAGGATGTCTCATCGGTGTTGCCTGAGCGAGATATGTGCAGCTCCTATCGGGATTGTCGGCGCATCGGTGACTTTCTTTGGTCTTGTTTTACCATTGTGAAATGTCTTGACGTCACGGGATACGAGTCGATCGGAGTGTCTCGGGTGAAGGTCTATTCCTTCGATGATCGCGAGAGCTTTGTCATGGGCTAAGTTGGGACACCCTGCGAGGTTTAAACTTTCGAGAGCCGTGCCAGCGGTTATGTGGCAGATGGGAATTTGTTAATGTCGGTTGTAGACAACTTGACCTTTGGATCCGAATTAAAGCGCATCAACAGAGTGTGTAGCCGTGATGGTCTCTTCTCGTGGTCCGGGAAGTGAACACGGTTTCGTATTATGTTTGGCGTAAGTAGGTGTTCGGGATCACCTCTTGATCATTGCTAGTTGGCGACCGTTCGCTTGTACTCTTCTCGCTCTCATTTGCGTTGGTTAGCCACCATACTTGCTTAGTAGCTGCTGCAGCCTCACCACTTTACCTTCCTTTCCCATTAAGCTTTGCTAGTCTTGATACCCATGGTAATGGGATTCTTTGAGTCCTCGTGACTCACGGATACTTCAAAACCAGTTTGCGGTGCCTATGTTACGAGCGAGATGACACAATCAAGCTCAAGGAGGAGCTCGATGACGATCTTTCCCTTTGTGTTGTTTCGTTCTAGTTGATCAGTAGTGGAGCCCAGTTGGGGTCGATCGGGGACCGTTTTCTCGCATTTGGGGTTTCTTCTTCTTTTATTTTGGTTCCGTAGTCGGACCTTGATTGTATCTGGATGATGTAATGCTTTATTCATGTAATTGTGTGAAGTGGCGATTGTAAGCCAACTATGTACCTTTTTCCCTTATGTATTACTTGGGTTGTGTGAAGATTACCTCACTTGCGACATTGCTTTCAATGCGGTTATGCCTCTAAGTCGTGCTTGACCGTGGGAGATATAGCGCATCGAGATTATAAGTTGGTATCGAGCCTTCCCGACCTTAGGAGCCCCTTTGCTTGATCGTTTTTAGTGGCGAGTTGTGTCTAGAAAAATGTTTTGAGTCATTTAGGAATTATATATCGGAGAGTTAGAATTCTTTTTACTCCCAGTCCTTGACCTTACGGTGAGGTATCTGACGTAGAGTTTTGACTCTTCTCTTCTCAAATTTCACTAAAAATTTTTTTAGGATCACGGGTATCTTGGAATCGTTAGATGGTTTTATGATGACAACATTGTCTTGGTGCCTCGACATTTAGGGGTTGTGTTTAACGCCGGACACACCCGCCGGTGGTCGTTACTCTGGCGGGATCTAGGTAGCCAGATCAATACTAGTCTTTTCTGCGCACTTTGTCCTCACTAAATGCTTTCCGGGAAAACTTCGATGGTCACCCATCTGAAACTACTCCAAGCTGAGCACGCTTAACTTTGGAGTTCTTTCGAATGGGCTCCGGAAAGAAGAATTCCTTATTTATATGAGTAGTCTATCATCCCTAATAAGCGAGGCTATTACATACACCACACTCGGAGGAACCGGCGTCCTCGTCGGGCCACGAAACGTTCCCTCTTGGCACAACCGTCATGCATCCGGTCCGGTACATGTGCCATGCCGTAATATTCTCCTGACGGGTCACAAGCGTCATGAACAACATGACCGCGCACCTGTCGCAACCATCCGTGTAATGCGCGGTCGCTCGATACCAACTTTTGCGCCCGGACACACCGCGGTGGTCGTTACTCTGGCGGGATCTAGGTGGCCCACAGATCAATACTAGTCTTTTGCGCACTTTGTCCTCACTCGTGCGCACCGGGACAACTTCGATTCGGTCACCCATCTGAAACTACTCCAAGCTGAGGGCGCTTAACTTTGGAGTTCTTTCGAATGGGCTCCCGGAAAAGAAGAATTCCTTATTTATATGAGTAGTCTATCATCCCTAATAAGCGGGCTATTACATTGTGGCGGTGTCGGGGAGTTGAGCTACGAGGTGTTGTCATCATAATTTTATCGTTGCAGTTCTGGAATACGAGTTTAATGCGCCGACATCGAAAATCTCTTTTATGCAGTTGTTGGTGAGATAACCCCTAACCCGATCTTGAGGTGAGTGCGGGAGTATTGCCATGACTCGTATAGCGGATGCTTTTGAAGGTTGAGGTAAGCGATTTCGAAGGTTTCTTGGTTATGTGTTGACGGATGGATCTGCAATTTGGATGTAGGGATTGTTAGCTTGGGTGAGATATATATTGCTCCTGTATCCCCAACACCTGATTGCATAACCGGAAAGTTTGGGAGTTTTATAGGTGGGAATTCAAGTAGCTCTTAGGATATCTTTCCGGCGGATGTATGATATGAAATTGGGGTTCGGCGTCTAGTGGTCCGCCTATTCACGGTTGGTTTCTGATGGTCTCGTTGTGTCTTAAAGAGTCCTTGGCTATGCCGACTTCGGGGGCGCCCGTATGTCATGTGCCTTGCCTTGTACATGATGGTCTTTGTCTGATTGAGCCGTGTAGGCCCCACCACGAAAACTTGGACGAAATCTCTATCATATGTTTGTTCCGGCTTATACATAAGCAGGTCCTTTGTTTTGTTTTGAGTTGTGGTATTGAGTTGCTTGATGTCAAATGTTGAATCCATACCTTTCCTAAGCGGTGTTCTCATATTGCTATGTGAATACTAATCCTTTTGATCATTGAGGTTGTCATGTTAATTCTTTTCCAACCGGTGCGTTTCTCTTCGAGATGATCCCGTCATTCTCCCCATCCGCAAGATCAATTCTAAGTTTTCTCAACGGTGTTTGTTTCATCCATCCCAAGTTGTCTTTGTTTTTTCCGCCCACCCACCTTTTTTCCTCAAGGACTAAGATTTCTTTACCAAGTATCCTTTTATTTTTGTGAAGTCTCTTCATTCTTTTCAATCGATGTTCTTATCCGGTGATTTTCCATGAAGATGCTCAACAGCTTCAAGTTCATCATCCTTCATCGTTGTTTCTTCTCCGGTGGATCCTATTCAAGCTTTCGATATTCATCATATTCTTTTCCTCATCTCAATGTCTTCTCATACCGGTGCACCTCATTATCATTCTACTTCTCGCTATTTGTTATTCCGGAGTGCTTAAGATATCTCGAAGATTTGTGTTTCCATTCTTAATCTGTTCAAGCCATTTGGAGATTGGTATCTCATTCAAGTCATTTAATTCAACAAGTGCAATCTCTCTTTAATATCATTCTCAACGGTGTTTTCTTTTGAGTGGGCCCTAACCCACAGGTCTTTTCCCAGGATCTTACCTGACTCTTCTAATTTTCCCGGAGCCATTCCCAAATTCTTTTCAAAGTGTGACGTAAGAATGGATTTCATCAGTCACTGGCCTTCTCCAAGATCTCTTCCTAATTCTTTTCATAGTTGGCTCAATAATTCATGGTGGTTCTCATCATCATGTGAAGACTGAAGAAGAGTTTCTCTTAAATCTTGTCCGTTCTCTTCAAGATTCATGGTTCTAGCTTCATGCTATCCTCATAATTGTTTTCGATTGTGAGAATCTTTTTCACCCATCAGGAGATATTCAAGAGTCTTCTCAGTTTGTCATCGAGTCCATCAATTCAGGTTTACTCATTCTCACTTTCGGTTCTCGTTCTTGAATTCTTCTGGGTGAATCATTCAAATATCCTCTAATCAGTTCATGTTCTCTTCATTCTCATGTATCTAAATCCCCTCAAATATCTGCATTCGTTTTCAAATTCTTCCCGGTGAATTGTGCCTTTGCTACATTCATTTTCAATTCTTACGGCGGTTCGTTCAAGATTTCTCTTCCTCCGTTATCATATCAAATATTCGTTGTTCCAAATCCTACGGTGGTTCCACCAATACCTTCTCAAGTTTCGCCATATCTCTCTTAATCCTTTTTAAATGGGAATAAGTGGTATGCCAAATCCGTTGATTGTCATGAATTTAAATTGGTGGAGGATACGCATAACATAATTCTTATTCTTGTTCATCCAAGTGATTAATTCTTTTCTTAGGAGATTATTCATGATGAATAAATTCTTGATTACAAGTGATTCATCTTTCTTTCGGAGGTGGGTCATCATATCACATTCTTGGTTGAGATGCTTCATCTTCTCTTTTTCCGGAGTTCCAAGCTCTCTTCACCACGGAGCTCCTTCTAAATCATCACAAGGCTTCACCTTGTGTTTCAACTTCTCTTTCTTTCTATCATCCTTTTAATACGGAGTTTCTCCATGGTGGGTCGTCAAGATTCCTTTCATTCTTCAATTATTCTTCAAGATTTCTCTCGCATGATTATGACCCGTAAGCTATACTCAAAAATAAACATGGTGCTCAACACATGTTTTGTTTTGAGCGTTATTCAATGATCTATCTTCTATTCTTTCTTACGGAGGCATTGTGATGTTGCTCTTTTCACTCATCATCTCGATTTGTGAGGATCATGTTTTTCTTGTTTATCCATTTAACCGGAGTGTTGTATCATCTCTTCAATATCTCTTCATCTCATCAAGTTTTCTTCTCTTTTTATCGGAGAGCTGTCCATATTCTGTCATTCTTGTTCCTTGGCAATCTCATTATAACGAGGTGGTCATATTCGTTTCGTTCGTGAAGCTCTTATTTCCATGTCTTTGCAACCTTCAAGTTCTCCTAATACTCCTTGTTCTTCTTTTCTAACGGATTGCTTGCAATCTCGTTCATCTCTAATTGCTCAACCTCTCAAGGTTCATGGTTTTCACTCGTTCGTCAAAGAAGCAACTTAGTTTTACCTCTTCTATTCCTCTTCCGTTTTTTCCTCCGGTGCCATTCTAGATCTCGGGACGAGATCCTCTCATAGTGGTGGAGTGTTGTAACACCCCGGATCCGATCGCGCGGTGTCCTTGATTATTCGTCGTTGTTGCCATGTCATTTGCTTGCGTGTTGCACTTTGCCATGTCATCATATGCATTTTTGTCATGTCTACATGTGCATCGCATTGGCATACATGTTCGTCTCATGCATCCGAGCATTTTCCCCGTTGTCCGTTTTGCAATCCGGCGCTCCTATGTCCCCGGCGTTCCCCTTCTTGTCTCCTTTAGGTAATGCGGGTATTAAACTTTCTCGGAATGGACGAGGTTTGCCAAGCGACCTCGGTATAACACCGATGAACCGCTGTCAAGTTTCGTGCCATTTGGAGGTCGTTTAGTACTCAACAGTTAGCAAGATGTAGTAAAGCCCTCTTTTGTTGCAGCCCAACACCTTCAAAGTGGCCCAAAACCCACCAAACTCCCTCCATGCTCTCGATCGTTCGATCACGATCGTGTGGTAACCGCTCCTCATTTGGACTCTCCTAGCTCCCTATGCCTATATAGCGTCCTCCCTTCCATTTTCCCGAAACCCTAGAAATTCCCCTCGCGCCGGACACTTTCTCCCGCCGGCGGACATGTCGCCCGCCGCCCGCGTCAATCTGAGCTGCCACGTGGCGATCGCCGCCCATCCCACCTCGCCGCCCGGCCCTTGAGCCATCCGGGCCCCAGCAGGCCAGAATCAGCGCCGCTGGCCGCTCGTCCCGCCTTGCGCCGCCGCCGCCCGCCTTGGCAATGGCCATGTAGCGCCGTCTGGCAGCGCCGCGCCGTGCCGCCTATACTGGCGCCTTTCGCGAAAGCCCTCGCCATCGCCTCGCCGCCTCCTCCCGCTGCCCGCCCGCCCTTAGCATCGCGCTCCTCCGCCGCGAGCCGCCCCCCTTGTGCGTCGCGCCGCCCGCGGGGCTCCTCCGCCGCTTCTTGCGCCCTCCGCGATCCCCGCCGCCGCCGCCGCTCCCTCTGGCCTCCCTCCGGCTCGGATCCGGCCGGGATCCGCCGGATCCGGCGCCCCGCCCCCTCTCCGGCCTCCCCGTCCTCCTCTCCGGCGAGATCCCGCGGATTCCGGCGAGCACTCCGACGTGCCTCGTAATCCGTGCAAACTTCAGGTTGCCCCCGAATATCTCAAAGTCCCCGAATCCATTAATTTTCATGCATTTTCATCGCATCACATCTCTGCAACCGTAGCTCCGTTTTGCGCGTATAATATGTCAAATTGTTCGCCTCGACGAGTACATCATTTCATTCCATTGCATCATTTTCATTTGAGTTCATCTTGATGCCCGAAATGCTGTTGGAAGTAGGCTTCAGATCGTTAGTTTCAGAATCTTATCAGCTCGAGCTCTTTTGTCATTTTCGCCATGATTTATGTGTGCATCCTATGAGTATAGGCTCTACATGAATGTTGGACTAGGCCATGCCATCTTTCCAGGGGTGTTGACCTTGTATTTTTGTGAGTTGTGTGCTGAGTGTATCAAGCTTGTAAAGTAGGGTAGTTCTGTTATTCTGTTTTGCTAGGCAGATTCTGTTATAATTTGATGCCATGTTAACATGCTTCCACTAATCAATCTATGCATAATCTGGAGATGCTCTATAAACATGTTTTGATATACATGTCATGCTCTATCCATTCATGCCCTTGGTTGCAATTATAGCCTGCTGGAACATGTTCATTTGTTGCTCCAAAGTTGCTTGAAAATGTTTCTGACAGATTGTTTGCATGAGAGTCAATTTTCACGAGGTCTTTGTAGTTGATCCGTGTATGCTATGACCTTGCTCTTGCCATGCTTAGCTTCATAAACATGCCTTCTTACTGTTGGTTGCCTTGCCATGCCATGTATTGCTCTGTAGTGAGTGTTTCGAGCTCACGAACATGCCTACTAATCGTTGTTCCTGCCATGTTCAAATCTGTAATAAAACTTGCCATGCTTACATGGGTGCCATCATATTTTCCGTGCCTTTTTGGCTCATGGTCAGTAAGGGACTATTGATATATGCAATTAGTAGTTTCATGCCATGCCTTTGTTTGCCATGATAGCTTCCTGTAACATGTTGTTTGATAGCTCTAAACATTGCAACCTGATGTTAGTTCTGCTAAAGTCTGAAATTGTTATTACTTGCAATATCTCCATGTCGTTTTGAGCATGTTCTAGTTGTTTCTGGAAATAGCTCAGTGTTCATGTATTGTTATGCTTTACGTGTACTTCATGCCCATGCCTTTTGTTATTATGTTGGGGTGCTGTGGCATATTGTTTTGATGCTTGCAATATGCCTAGTTCTTTGTTTTAGATGATTGTTGCTATGACTTGTATAGTGTGTGTGTGTTGCACCGTTGCTCCGTTTTGAGTGTGCTCTATATGAAACTTGCTTGTTTTTGCATGTAGTTCCATATTACCATGTTGCATCCATGTTTTGAGGTGTTTGCTTGATGTTTGTATGCATTTTGCATCAATGCCATGCTTAACTTGTTTTGCTCATATCTTCTAGCCCGTAGCTCCGAATCTAATGAACTTTATATGTAACTTGACTAGAATTTCGTGTAGATCATCTTGATGCATCTTAACTTGCTGTTTAACAACTTCAACTTAATGTTTATTCAGTTCTGGACCAATTTCGAAATATGCATATGAGGACTTAGGAATTGTTATATGTTGTTCCGGCCTCATTTAAACTTGCCTTGATGTGTTGTTCTTGTGTGCATCATCTCTTGCCATGAGTAACTTCATGTAGCTTGGTCATGCATCATGCTTGTTGTGCATCATGTCATGTTCATGTGTGGTGTGTTTACCTATGTTGTGTGCTTCTTCTTGTTAGTTCTGTTTACGTTGCGTTCGTGAGGATTCGTTAAATCTACGATTGGTTCGGCTTCATCCGTTCATCTTCTTCATGGACTCGTTCTTCTTCCTTGCGGGATTTCAGGCAAGATGACCGCTACTGGATCTCACTACTATCATTGCTATGCTAGTTGCCTCGTTCTTCGCTATCTGCTACCTATTACTGTTTGTCAAGCCATCCCATATTGCCATGAACCCTAACCTTTGACACCATTCCTAGCAAACCGTTGTTTGGCTATGTTACCGCTTTGCTCAGCCCTCTTATAGCGTTGCTAGTTGCGAGTGAAGTTGAAGATTTCTCCATGGTGGACAGGGTTTATGTTGGGATATCACAATATCTCTTATATTATTAATGCATCTATATACTTGGTAAAGGGTGGAAGGCTCGGCCTTATGCAGTGTTTTGTTCCACTCTTGCCGCCCTAGTTTCCGTCATACGGTGTTATGTTCCCGGATTTTGCGTCCCTTCTGCGGTCGGGTGATTTATGGGACCCCTTGACAGTTCGCTTTGAATAAAACTTGTCCGTAAGGCCCAACATTGCCTTTTACCATTTGCCTCACCACCACCTACTTTTCCCTTGGGAGTAATTAACCCAAGGGTCATCTTTAATATAGCCCCGGGCGGTGCTTGTCTAAGTGTTGGTCGAACCGAGTAGAAATGCAGGGGCCCCTCGGAGCGACTCGAGGTTTGGTTTTACTCGTGGGATGTCTCATCGGTGTTGCCACGAGCGAGATATGTGCAGCTCCTATCGGGATTGCCGGCGCATCAGGCGGCTTTGCTGGTCTTGTTTTACCATTGTGAAATGTCTTGGCGTCTGGGATCCGAGTCGATCGGAGTGTCTCGGGTGAAGGTCTATTCCCGATGATCGCGAGAGCTGTCATGGGCTAAGTTGGGACACCCTGCGGGTTTAAACTTTCGAGAGCCGTGCCGCGGTTATGTGGCAGATGGGAATTTGTTAATGTCGGTTGTAGACAACTTGACACTGGATCCGAATTAAAGCGCATCAACGAGTGTGTAGCCGTGATGGTCTCTTCTCGTGGTCCGGAAGTGAACACGGTTTACGTATTATGTTTGGCGTAAGTAGGTGTTGAGGATCACCTCTTGATCATTGCTAGTTGACGACCGTTCCGCTTGTACTCTTCTCGCTCTCATTTGCGTTGGTTAGCCACCATACTTGCTTAGTCGCTGCTGCAGCCTCACCACTTTACCCCTTCCTTTCCCATTAAGCTTTGCTAGTCTTGATACCCATGGTAATGGGATTCTGAGTCCTCGTGACTCACGGATACTTCAAAACCAGTTTGCAGGTGCCTATGTTACCGAGCAGATGACGCAATCAAGCTCAAGGAGGAGCTCGATGACGATCTTTCCCTTTGTGTTGTTTCGTTCTAGTTGATCAGTAGTGGAGCCCAGTTGGGGTCGATCGAGGACCGTTTTCTCGCATTTGGGGTTTCTTCTTCTTTTATTTTGGTTCCGTAGTCGGACCTTGATTGTATCTGGATGATGTAATGCTTTATTCATGTAATTGTGTGAAGTGGCGATTGTAAGCCAACTATGTACCTTTTTCCCTTATGTATTACTTGGGTTGTGTGAAGATTACCTCACTTGCGACATTGCTTTCAATGCGGTTATGCCTCTAAGTCGTGCTTCGACACGTGGGAGATATAGCCGCATCGAGGGCGTTATAGGTTCGTCCTCGATGACATGGAAGGATGGAACTTCTAGTGATTTATGATGCCGATGATGATGATATGTGTCGGTTGAACTTGTATACTTTTTGTAGCGATGAAACTTTGTGATGTGCACGGTCCCTGCCGAACTTGCGTACGCTACTTTGTTAGTTTCGTCGATGACCTGCGTACCTCTAGTTAATTAATTTGCGCTTTTGTATATGTTGCATCTAATTGCTAACCTTTCTTTTTGGTGTTGCTCTAGTATATTTTGTTGCATATATATGATTGTACATCCTCTTCATGAACATGCATCTCTAACGGTACCTAGTTTCTTGATGGCGAGATGGAAATGCTATATCGTGTACAAAGGGAAGGTTCGGGGTGTACAACGAGTAGCACAGTGTCGGCGCAAGTGAATGGGTTCACAGGCGCCAGCCATAAAAACTTCAAAAGCGAGACAAGAAGGAGAAGCTAGTTACTTGAGGTTCACGGTGCGCGAGAGGACTCATAACCGCCACCTCATGTATTGCATGGTTCGCTCTCACTCATAGTGATAGCACTTCTTGCGTATACCTTTGTTTAGATGGATGGCGTTGTTGTAGTTGCAAGTATTGAGACTTGCATGTATTGCTATTTTGAGATGATGACAAGATATCACTTTGTGTTGGATGATGATTATGAAGAGACTATTTGTATGTACATGCTATGATTACATTTGTGGTCTCATGAGGCATTTGTATGTGTATCATGATGACATTTCTATGTGCTAAAGATTCTTCTACAAAGCGGTTCAAATACAAAACAAATATGCCAAAAAACTACTTAAATTAGCGATGGCGAGTGTACAAAAGTTAGCGAAGTGCCTCAATAGCGATGGCGCGTCCATCCAAAAGCGCTAAGCGCTACTAAGCGATAGCGAGCTTCCCCTAACAGCGTTGCTGCTACACTTGTGTAGTAGTAGCGTGGAGTCTTGCCAGCATCTCTTGCTATGAGTTAGCTGTGGCGCCCGTATTAGTAGCTTGGTACCAGCGCTCTTGTCCATCTAAAACCTCTTGCTGCTGCTAGCCTTTTCCTAGTAGCGTAGCCATGATTCATGTCGATGTGATGATTACGGCCTTTACTCTCGAAACATCCCGTGATGCCACTTATTAGTAGGTATTCTACTTACGGGTTTTGAACCGAGATTCACCCACTTACCTCTTGTTGATAGTGTTTGCTAGTTTCTTTAGGAAATTAGTAACCTTTGCATTAGTCCTTGAGGTCTGTGGTATTTCCTTCTTCCAAATACTATGAACCACTTACGGCAGATGTTTGTTGGATCAAAGATCACAACAGGAGTGCTCTCGATGGGTTCTCCATTCTATATTGTGAATCTGCCAGTGCTACCTTCTCCATGGGTTATCCGGAAGAGATGTTGAGCTTTGCTCGACATACTAATCTATGCATCCACAACTCAGAAAGATATATGTTCCTTTGAGTTGTCCCTCTTCAGTCGTATTCTGACCTTCGTCTATCAATTGATAGAAAGGAGTAGTTGTGTGAAACGCCCTCGATGCGGCTATATCTCCCATGTGTCGAAGCACGACTTAGAGGCATAACCGCATTGAAAGCAATGTCGCAAGTGAGGTAATCTTCACACAACGCATGTAATACATAAGGGAAAGAGATACATAGTTGGCTTACAATCGCCACTTCACACAAATACATGAATAAAGCATTACATCATCGGATACAATCAAGGTCCGACTATGGAACCAAAATAAAGAAGAACCCCAAATCGACAAAGGTCCCGATCGACTAAGCTGGGCTCCCTCTTGATCAACTAGAGCGAAACAACACAAAGGCGAGATCTTCATCGAGCTCCTCCTTGAGCTTGGTTGCGTCACCTGCTTTCATAACATAGGCACTGCAAACTGGTTTTGGAAGTATCTGTGAGCCACGAGGACTCGACAATCCCATTACCATGGGTATCAAGACTAGCAAAGCTTAATGGGAAAGGAAGGGGTAAAGTGGTGAGGTTGCGGGAGCGACTAAGCATGATATGGTGGCTAACATACACAAATGAGGCGAGAAGAGAAACAAAGGCAGTCGTGAAGCTAGCAATGATCAAGAGGTGATCACGAACACCTACTTCGTCAATCATAACACGAAACCGTGTTCACTTCCCGGACTCCGCGAGAAGAGACCATCACGGCTACACCGCGGTTGATGCGTTTTAATTGGTTGGTGTCAAGTTATCTACAACGGACATTAACAAATTCCCATCGCCACATAACCGCAGACACGGCTCTCGAAAGTTTATACCTGCGGGGTGTCCCAACAGCCCATGACAAGCTCTCGCGATCAGCGAAGGAATAGACCTTCTCCGGAAGACTGATCGGTCTCGGAATCCGGTTTACAAGACATTTCGACAATGGTAAAACAAGACCAGCAAGACCTCCCGGCGTGCCGACATCACGATAGTAGCCGCCGCGTATCTCGTCTCGAGCCACGACCGGATGAGCGATGCATACAACTAGAACCAGCCCTCAAGTTTCCCCGAGGTGGCGCTGCAAGTGGCTCTAGTTTGGACCAACACTTAGACAAGCATTGGTCCGGCGGGCTAAAATAAAGATGACCCTTGGGATGCGCGACTTCCAAGGGAAAAAGGTAATAGGTGAGGCAAATGGTAAAACCAATGTTGGGCCTTCTTTGGAGGAGTTTTATTCAAAGCGAACTGTCGGGGGTCCCATAAATCACCCGACCGCCTTAGGAATGCAAAATCCGGGAACATAACACCGGTATGATGGAAACTAGGGCGGCAAGAGTGGAACAAAACACCAGGCATAAGGCCGAGCCTTCCACCCTTTACCAAGTATATAGATGCATTAATAATATAAGAGATATTGTGGTATCCCAACATAACCCTTTCCATCATGGAGCAATCTTCAACTTCACTGCAACTAGCGCTATAAGAGGGCTGAGCAAAAGCGGTAACATAGCCAAACAATGGTTTGCATAGGAAAGGTGTCAAAGGTTAGAGGTTCATGGCAATTTGGGAGCTTGATCAACAAGAGATGAGTAGCGGGGCAAAGCGATAGAGCGAAGCAACTAGCATAGCAATGATAGTAGTGAGATCGAGGTGCGGTCATCTTGCACGAAATCCATAAGGAAGAAGAAGCGAGTCCATGAAGAAGGCGAGCAGACGTGGTCGAGCGAATCCTCACAATCGCAACATTACGGGACTAGAAGCAACACGAGAAAGAAACAAACAACATGGTAAACACACAAGCATAAATATGGCATGATGCACAATCAAGTATGATGCATGTATGGTTTAATGAGGCATGGCATGGCAAAGTGCAACACACAATACTACAAGTTAAGTGGAGCTCAATATGCAATGAGTTGCATATTGACGAAACACCACATCCGAGTTATTTAGTTCGCTCTCGTTTAGGTACACAACAATGTTAAATGTTGTTAAACATGGCAAGAGGTGAAACATAATAAAACTACCTAACTAGGCAAGTTTAAATGAGGCCAGAAGAACAAACAACAATTCTGGAAAATCCTAATGTCCATATTTTGAATTAGCTACTGTTCTACCCTAAACCATATTTTTAATGTTGTTAAACAGAAAAATAAAGTGAACCATGTTAATCTAGGCATTTTTCCACCCCATTTACATATAAAGTTTATTTAAAATGGAGCTACGGTTATTTAGTTATGAAATAAATCATTTTAACATGCCATTTGAGCAAATTTAATCAAACAACATTTTAAACATTTTAAACATGGATGAAAGTGGGATATTATTAATCTACACAAAATTCTAAGCATTTTACATGTATTAAGTTTTTACATATGATGCATAATTAGTGAGATATTATATGCATGATGTGGAGGGTTTTTACAAAAGCTGTAATCTCTGAAAAAATAGACAAAATCGTCAAGGAAAAAAAACATGGATAGGGCCGAATCCGGCTGGCCCGATAGGCGTGGAGGCTTTGGAGGCTCACCAGTGAGCCTTAGCCCATCTGCTGAGAGAAGCCGGCTTGGGAAGGCTGGGCCCCTGGCGGCGGAGCCGGCAGGGAGGCCTTGGTCAGCCTGAGAGGGCAGGACAAGCGGCCAGCTCGTTCTAGAGAAGCGAGCAGCGGCTGCCAATGGCGCTTGAGGGCTTGCATGGCGGGACTTGGCGAACACGGCGGGATCGAGCAAGGCGTCGAGATGGCGGATCCGGGCGAGTTGGTCGAGGCGTCGAACTCTGGCTGGATCGAGCAGGCGGAGGGGCGTGGTCAATCTGGCGAGGCTCGTCCACCCGTCTGGCGAAGCAAGGAGGCGAGCGAGCGTTGGCTGGAGGAGGAAGCTGGCGGACCACTTGCAGCGGATGCAGCGGCGGCGGCGCTCGACATCTGCTCGATCGAGATGAAGCGCGGCGCATCGCCGCAGGACACAGCAGCGTCTGAAGCTGCGAGAGGCAACAGGCAGGCGAGTCAGGCGACACGACATCGAGATCGGTAGTATGGGGTTCCGTTCTGGCGCGGAATGGGCGGGATCTGATGTTGATTCGGTGGCGCTGAAAACAAGGGGAAGATGGCGGCGGTGGTTTGGGCAAAGTGGGATCCCGATGGGGATTTGGTGAGTGGGTGGCGCGTCTGAGAGGGATCGATGGGACATGTCCCTAGATTTTAGGGTTGGTCTTTATATAGCAAGTGAATTTTTGGGGTAGGGGTATTTGGTCCCTCCGATCCGTCAGACGGTCCGGATAAATATGCTAGGAGACCAAACAAAGCGGAGATATTTTGTAGATGTTAGGGGATGATCCGGACTCATCGGTCACGACCGACCGGTTGGGTTAAGGCGATTTGAACCGCGCTACGAAGTGCATGCCTTTGTGAAGAGAACACGGCGATCGCGTGCAAGTGGGTGGTTGGCCTCAGAACGATTAACGAAGACAAGCGGTCTGACAATTGGTCAAAAGAGACAAAGAGAGAATCGGCAACTACGAACGGATACGGGTTTTATGAAAACATGCGGATGCAATGCGTATGATGCCATGAGATGAAATGCAAGACATGAACAAAATGCAAAACAAAAGACAAAAACCCAACCACGAAGGAAAATAAAATATCACATCTCCGGAAAAGGCAAGAGTTGGAGTTACGAATATGGAAAGTTGTATCCGGGGCGTTACAACACTCCACCACTCTGAGAGAATCTCGTCCGAGATCTAGGATGGCACCGGAGGAAAGGAAGAGGAAGAGGAGAGGTAAAACTAAGTTGCTTCTTGACAAAAGAGTGAAAACCATGAACCTTGAGAGGTTGAGCAAAACAAAAGAAAGAAAACCACGAAGATGAACAAAGTTGAAAACACTCCGTTAGAAAAGAGGCACAAGGGATACGACGAGAACCAAGAGGTTTAGTGATAAGATAGATATTGAAACCACTCCGGTTAAAACTAGATAGAGAAGGAATAAGATTGATATAATTTGGACAACACTCCGACTCTAAATGGAAGGAATTGGACATGATCTTGACAAGATGAGAGTATACTTGATGAAAACAACAACACACTGCCTCCGGAACAATTGAAAGAATGGCACAAAGGGGAAGAAAGATTTCAGATAGCACTCCGGCTGAAAAGAGATGCAAGACTTGATAAGATGAAAAGAACTTGAAGAGATGACACAACACTCCGGCTAAATGGATAAGCACAAAAAACATGATCCTGACAAAACAAGGTAATTGGTAGAAGAGAGCAACATCACAAGCCTCCGGAAAGAAAGAATAGAAGATAGATCATTGGAATAATAGAATGGAGAAGAAAATGCCAACTTCTACCACAAATGAGCTTGTAAAGCACCCTTCCTAGAAGGTTATAACGGAGTTGTTGGAAAAACCAACAACGAAACGAATAAGTTTGTAGTGGGCTTATGGAAAACATCTCAAAAAGCTGAGGTGACAACCGGCCACTAACAGAAACAATTGATTGGTTGAGATCAATGAAGATAAGAGAAACTTCTTCCACCAAGTGAATAGAGAGCAAGTTTGGGTCATGCATAATCACCACAAATAGCAACAACCCTTAAGGAAAGGCTTTAGGTGAAATATGACACAAGATAACTCCAACGAAGAAGTTGATTAGGTCGAAAAGATCTCTTGAACGAAGAGGCAATGATGGATTTAAAATACCTCATTCTTGACAACATATGAATCATGAAACATGAAGGAAATTGTCAAGAGTGACATAACACCATCTCAAAAGATAAGGTAGAAAGAATTGCACTTTGGAATGCAAGATGAAGAATACTTGAGCTCCTCAAAACAAAAACATGTGTTGAGCACCATGTTTATTTTAGAGTATAGCTTGGCTGATCTTAACTTCATGAGAAATCTTGAAGAACAATTGAAAAATGAAAAGAATCCTTGACGACCCACCATGTAGAGCCTCCATGAAGAACTCCGGTAATAAAAGATGATAAAAAGAAAGAGAACTTGAAAACACAAGGTGAAGCCTTGCAATGATTTAGATGGAGCTTCGCGACGAGATAATTGAGAGAGCTTGGAACTCCGAAAAGAAAGATGAACATCTTAGAACCGAGAATGTGATATGATGAACAAACACCGAAAAGAAGAGATTAATCAACTAGGATGAAACAAGAATAAGAATTATGTTATGCGTATCCTTCACCAATTTAATTGATGATAAGCAGCGGTTTGGCACACTACTTATTCTTTTGCAAGGATTGAAGAGAGATATAAGCGCCAACTTGAAGAAGTCTTGACGAATCACCTAGAGGATTGGAAAGGACGAATGAAATGATATGGTAATAAAGGAGAGGAATCTTGAGCGGACCATAGTAAAAATTGAAAATGAACATAGCAAAGGCACAATTCACGGGAAGAATTGGAAAGCGAATGAAGATACTTGAGGGATTTAGATGCACGAGAGCGAAGAGATCATGAACTGATTAGAGGATATTTGAGCGATTCATTGATAAGATTTGGAGAGCGATAGCTACTGCGAGAATGAAGAATTATGGCATGATGGCATCCGGAGGAAAGAAATGGAAAAAACTCATGAAATGCTCGGATGGTAAGAAAAGAATTGTCTCAATCGAAAGCAATTATGAGAGCATGGCATCAAGCTAGGACCATGAATCTTCAAAAGAATGGACCAAGATTTAAGAAATCCTTCTTGATCTTCACATGTTGAGAAT
The DNA here is from genome assembly GCA_021437245.1 of Aegilops speltoides. NCBI lineage: Eukaryota > Viridiplantae > Streptophyta > Magnoliopsida > Poales > Poaceae > Aegilops > Aegilops speltoides. The sequence goes on from JAHHZJ010003737.1 coordinate 29,817, forward strand.
GACAACGAGAAACACCACCAAAATTATTGAGGCACAGGGAAGAATCAAAAGCAAAGAGGTTGAGCCAACTATGAAAAGAATTTGAAAGATCTTGGAGAAAAGCATTTGGTGATGATAACTCATTCTTCGTCAAACTTGGAGAAGAATTTAGGATAGCTCTGGGAAAATAGAAGAGTCGGGTAAGATCACGGGAAAAGACACGTGGGTTAGGGCCCTCAAAAGAAAACACCGTTGGAAATGATTTTAAAGAGAGATTGCACGGTTGAATTAAATGGCTTTGAATGAGATAACAATCTCCAAATGGCTTGAGCGGAATGGAAACACAATTCTTCTAAGATATCTTGACACTCGAACAAATGAATAGGAAGAAGTGAATGATTAAGAGGTCGCTGGCATGAGAAAGCATTTGACACGAGGAAAGGAATATGATCAACACTGAAAGCTTGAATTGGATCCACCAAAGAAGAAACAATAATGAAGGATGATGAAGTTGAAGCTCGTGAGCATCTTCACGAGGATCACGGATCGAACATTGATTGAAAAGAGTGAAGTGACTTCACATGAATAAATGGATACTTGATTAAGAAATCTGAGTCCTTGAAGAAAGGGTGGGAGGCGGGGAAAACAAAGGCAACTTGAGATGAGCAGAAACAAACACCGGTGAGAAAACTTAGAATTGATCTTGCGGATGGGAAAAATGATGGGATCATCTCGAAGAGAAGCGCACTGGTTGGAAAGAATTAACATGACAACCTCAATGATTAAAAAGGATTAGTATTCACATAGCAATATGAGAACACCGTTTAGGAAAGGTATGGATTCAACATTTGACTTCGAAGCAACTCGAATACCACAAATAAAACAAAACAAAGGATTTGGCTTGCAGAATAAGCCGGAACAAACATATGATAGAGATTTCGTCCGAAGTTTTCGTGGTGGGGCCTACATGGGCTCAATCGTACAGCACCATCATGTGCAAGGCAGTGCACATGACATACGAAGTGTCCCCGAATCGGCATAGCCAAGGACTCTTTAAGACACTGCGAGACCCTTTGTAAAACCAACCGTGAATAGGCGGACCACTAGGCGTCGAACCCCAATTTCATATCATACATCATCGAAAAGATATCCTAAGAGCTACTTGAATTCCCACCTATGAAACTCCCAAAATTCTCCGGTTATGCAATCGGTGTTGGGGATCTGAGGGGAAGCATAATATCTCGCCCAAAACTAGCAAATCCTACATCCGATTGTATCCATCCTTCAACACATAACCAAGAAACCTTGACAATCGTCTACCTCAACCTTGAAAAGCATCCGTTATCGAGTCATGGCAATACTCCCGTACTCACCTGATCTTGGGTTATCGAGTTATCTCACCAACAAGCGCATAAAAGAGATTTTCGATGTCGGCGTACTAAACTCGGTATTCGAGAACTGCAGCGATAAAATTATGGCGAGAACACCTCGAGCTCAACTCCGGGACACTTCCACTAAACCCACGACATGAGGCACCAAGACAATGTTAGCATCATAAAACCATCGAACGATTCCAAGATACCAGCGTGATCCTAAAAAAATTTAGTGAAATTTGAGAAGAAGAGTCAAAACTCTCGTCGGGAGACCTCACTAGGCGGCAGAAGGGTGAGGAGTAAAAAAATTCTAACTCTCGATATATATAATCCTAAATGACTCAAAACATTTTCTAGACACAACTCGGCCGCTAAAAGCGATCAATCGATTGGGGCTCCTAAGGTCGGGAAGGCTCGATTACCAACTTGAAACACCCTCGATGCGGCTATATCTCCCGTGTGAAGCACGACTTAGAGGCATAACCACATTGAAAGCAATGTCATAAGTGAGGTAATCTTCACACAACCCATGTAATACATAAGGAAAGAGATACATAGTTGGCTTACAATCGCCACTTCACACAAATACATGAATAAAGCATTACATCATCGAGATACAATCAAGGTCCGACTACGGAACCAAAATAAAAGAAGAACCCCAAATCGACAAAAGGTCCCCGATCGACCCCTAGCTGGGCTCCACTCTTGATCAACTAGAGCGAAACAACACAAAGGCGTGATCTTCATCGAGCTCCTCCTTGAGCTTGGTTCGTCACCTGCTTTCGATAACATAGGCACTGCAAACTGGTTTTGGAAGTATCTGTGAGCCACGAGGACTCAGCAATCCCATTACCATGGGTATCAAGACTAACAAAGCTTAATGGGAAAGGAAGGGGTAAAGTGGTGAGGTTGCAGCAGCGACTAAGCATGATATGGTGGCTAACATCGCAAATGAGGCGAGAAGAGAAACAAAGGCGGTCATGAAGCTAGCAATGATCAAGAGGTGATCACGAACACCTACTTCGTCAATCATAACACGAAACCGTGTTCACTTCCGGACTCCGCGAGAAGAGACCATCACGGCTACACCAGCAGTTGATGCGTTTTAATTGGTTGGTGTCAAGTTATCTACAACGGACATTAACAAATTCCCATCGCCACATAACAGCAGACACGGCTCTCCAAAGTTTACACCTGCGGGGGTGTCCCAACAACCCATGACAAGCTCTCACGATCAGCGAAGGAATAGACCTTCTCCCAAGAAGACCCGATCAGTCTCGGAATCGGTTTACAAGACATTTCGACAATGGTAAAACAAGACCAGCAAGACCTCCGGCGTGCTGACATCCCGATAGTAGCAGCGTATCTCGTCTCGAGCCACGACCGGATGAGCGATGCGTACAACTAGAACCAGCCCTCAAGTTTCCCGAGGTGGCGCTGCAAGTGGCTCTAGTTTGGACCAACACTTAGATAAGCATTGGCCGGGGGCTAAATAAAGATGACCCTTGGGATGTGCGACTCCCAAGGGAAAAAGGTAATAGGTGAGGCAAATGGTAAAACCAATGTTGGGCCTTCTTTGGAGGAGTTTTATTCAAAGTGAACTGTCGGGGGTCCCATAAATCACCCGACCGCGTTAGGAGCATAAAATCCGGGAACATAACACGGTATGATGGAAACTAGAGGCGGCAAGAGTGGAACAAAACACCGGGCATAAGGCCGAGCCTTCCACCCTTTACAAAGTATATAGATGCATTAATAATATAAGAGATATTGTGATATCCCAACATAACCACTGTCCATCATGGAGCAATCTTCAACTTCACTGCAACTATAGCGCTATAAGAGGGCTGAGCAAAAGCGGTAACATAGCCAAACAACGGTTTGCATAGGAAAGGTGTCAAAGGATAGAGGTTCATGGCAATTTGGGAGGCTTGATCAACAAGAGATAGGTAGCGGGGCAAAGCGATAGAGCGAAGCAACTAGCATAGCAATGATAGTAGTGAGATCCGAGGTAGCGATCATCTTGCACGAAATCCCAAGGAAGAAGAAACGAGTCCATGAAGAGACGATGCGGACGTAATCAAGCGAATCCTCACAATCGCAACATTACGGGACTAAAGCAACACGGAAAGAAACAAACAACATGGTAAACACACAAGCATAAATATGGCATGATGCACAATCAAGTATGATGCATGTCGGTTTAATGAGGCATGGCATGGCAAAGTGCAACACACAATACTACAAGTTAAGTGGAGCTCAATATGCAGCGAGTTGCATATTGATGGCTACTACATCGAGTTATTTAGTTCGCTCTCGTTTAGGTACACAACAATATTAAATGTTATTAAACATGGCAAGAGGTGAAACATAATAAAACTACCTAACTAGGCAAGTTCAAATGAGGCCGGAAGAACAAACAACAATTCGGAAAATCCTCATGTCCATATTTTGAATTAGCTACTGTTCTGCCCTAAACCATATTTTTAATGTTGTTCAACAGAAAAATAAAGTGGACCATGTTAATCTAGGCATTTTCCACCCCATTTACATATAAAGTTTATTTAAAATGGAGCTACGGTTATTTAGTTATGAAATAAATCATTTTAACATGGCATTTGAGCAAATTTAATCAAACAACATTTTAAACATTTTAAACATGGATGAAAGTGGGATATTATTAATCTCATAAAATTCTAAGCATTTTACATGTATTAAGTTTTTACATATGATGCATAATTAGTGAGATATTATATGCATGATGTGGAGGTTTTACGCAAAGCTGTAATCTCTGGAAAAATAGACAAAATCGTCCAAGGAAAAAAAAACATGGATAGGGCGAATCCGGCTGGCCCGATAGGCGTGGGCACTAGAGGCTCACCAGTGGACCTTAGCCCATCTGCGAGAGGAAGCCGGCTTGGGAAAGCTGGGCCCGGCGGGGCAGACGGCAGGAGAAGCCTTGGTCAGCCTTGGCAGGCCAGCGGGACAAGCGGCCGGCTCGTTCTAGAGAAGCGAGCAGCAGCTGCGGTGGCGCTTGAGGGCTTGCAGCGGCGGAGACTTAGCGAACTGGCGGGATCGAGCAAGGGCATCAAGATGGCGAGATCCGGGCGATTCGGGTCGAGGCGTCGAACTCTGGCTGGATCGAGCAGGCGGAGGGGCGCGGTCAACCTGGCGAGCTCGTCCACCGTCTGGCGAAGCGAAGGCGAGCGGCGAGGCGTTGGCGGCTGGAAGAAGCTGGCGGACCACTTGCATGAGATGCACCGCGGCGGCCAGCGCTCGACTATCTTTGCTCGTCACGAGATGAAGCGAAGCGCAGCGCGCAGGACAACAGCGGCGGCGGGGACTTAGGCGCGATCGAGAGCTGCGGGAGGCAGCAGACGGCGAGGTCAGGCGACCACGACGCCGAGATCGGCGCGGGGTTCCGTTTCAGCGCGGAATGGGCGGGATCGATGTTGATTCGGTGGCGCTGAAAACAAAGGGAAGATGGCGGTGGTTTGGGCAAAGTGGGATCGATGGGGATTTGGTGAGTGGGTGGCGGCGTCTGAGAGGGATCGATGGGACATGTCCCTAGATTTTAGAGTTGGTCTTTATATAGCAAGTGAATTTTTGGGGTAGGGGTATTTGGTCCCTCCGATCACATCGGACGGTCCCGGATAAATATGCTAGGGAGACCAAACAAAGAAAACGGAGATATTTTGTAGATGTTAGGGGATGATCCGGACTCATCGGTCACGACCGACCGGTTCGGGTTCGAGGCGATTCGGACACGCACGAAGTGCATGCCTTTGTGAAGAGGAACACGGCGATTGCGTGCAAGTGGGTGGTTGGCCTCGAGCGATTAGCGAAGACAAGCGGTCGACAATTGGTCAAAAGAGACAAAGAGAGAATCGGCAACTCTGACGGATCTGGGTTTTATGAAAACATGCGGATGCAATGCGTATGATGCCATGAGATGAAATGCAAGACATGAACAAAATGCAAAACAAAAGACAAAAACCCAACCACGAAGGAAAATAAAATATCACATCTCCGGAAAAGGCAAGAGTTGGAGTTACGAATATGGAAAGTTGTATCCGGGGCGTTACATTGTGCAGTCGAGTTCATCGATGCCTATTACTCTGTGGTTCGTCAAGCCATTCTATTCGGAATGACTAGGAGAAACAAACTCCAGTACCTCATCCATATCCAGGATTGGGTCAAAGTAGTTGTGTTCCGCAGATTAAAATGCTAATCTAGCTCTTGTTCTGTTCTACCTTGGAGTATTACCATCTTTATATCAAGAATGTCATGGGAATTCACACCATCCTATGAACTCTTGACACAGTGATACTTGTCGCCATCATTATTCATCCCTCGGTTCCTTGTTGTCGCAACCGGAATGCCGACAAGTGAACCGTGATGTGTGAAATCAATACTCCCAGCAACTTGTTGCTTAGTAGTTAATGGACAGTACTCTCACTCTTAGCGTGTTGGTTGTTGAACCATCACCCTATGGTTGATCGTGCCACCTAGTCCATTTTCCCTGGTGCACCCTTCGATCAATGAGTTAGGATTGTGTCAATCCCTCGCTCTGTTGATTATATTGTCTTGCCCTGAAAAGCAAGATTGTTCTCGAGCTTAGTAACATATCAGTGGTTCGTGATTTTCCGAATATCTTCTCGGAAGTATTACCAGGTTGTCACTTGACCGGTATGTTGAGTTTGAGATCAAGATGGTTCCTTGTAAACCACCACTTCTCCAAGAATCTGTGTGGGATACCCCTGAGCTAGTTGTTCAAGCTAAACAACAACTTGGAGAGTTGGAAGATAAAAGCTTGTCTTACTTAGTTCATGTTAAGGGATATCTTTCTGTGTGTGTGTGTGCGTTGAAGAAAGATGATATCTTCATCAATTGGTCCTTGTGATCAGTTGTTGGACCTATTGTCTTACCCCATCTTTGATTTGAGTATGGGCTATCGTCAAATCAAACTAGAACCAACGATGTTCATAATGTTGTCTTACTCGTGATTGATCCCTCGAGCATACATCATTATATTTTTTGGTCTGACCAATGCTATCCCCGTGTTCACACGTTGGTGGAAGTCCAGTGATATGGAAATTCCGATGAGTTGTTGTTGAGCCCATCAGCAGCATTTTGTCTCCTCCATGATTCGTGTTGAACATCCAGCTGGTGTTGGAAACTTGTGTAAGCATTTTCTTCATGCCCGTTCATGAAGTATATGTTTGGATGAAAAGTGACTCCTCTCATTCATGTGCATTCGATGCAAGTTGCATACACAATTTGAGAAAGTTTGTTTTGTTTCCTCTGGAATCATCATAAGTCGATTATGCATGTGTGAATGTATTCTATGGTTTGGTAGATTAATTACCTCCACTCCATTGTATGCCCTAGCACAACAAGCCACTGATTTGTCCAAGGATAAGAAGTTCAAATGCTATTCCCAAAGGGCCCAGAAGGACATGCACAAAACTTTGTTATTTGAATGATGATTCCAACCAGAACTCGGTAGTGTTTTATAGTAAGACTACTATGTGGTCATGCTTATCTTGGATAACATGTTCACATGTGTGTAGCAGAACCAGCTCATGCCTTGGAGTTTGCTATCGTAGTTCATTTCTTGAGAATCTTGCAACATTGTCTTGTCAATTTGTGTTGCAAAATTTCTTTTCCAGACATGATGTCTGAAATGTCCTGTTACCGACCAGATCTGAATCTTAGGCAGATATGATGGTTGAAACTATTCTAAGATCTATGATGTAGGTCCCGACAAGGTTGATGTTGGCCGACACACCTAGCTGAAGATCTATTATTGTAGCATCTTAACTGAGCAAGTTGACCATCCTCCCCATAAGGATGTCGTGCGACTTATTTTAGAAGTTGTTCCGTATGGACCCTTTGTTCTCCCGAAGTCAGACCTTTACTTGATGTTCCAGATACCGACTGGTATTGGGTTAAGCTGGTACATCAAGGAGAACATTAGAAGCGGAGTGCTAAATGTCTCTCGGTCGATCATCCAGGTTTTGTTCCTTGGCATCGCTAAGGTGAAATCTGAGAAGGTTATCTTCCTTTGCATCTGCATCATCCATCGCTGTTCATCATGGTAGTACATTGTGTAACCAGGATCCTTGACACGGATATTGGTAAAACCTTGATGAATATGGAAATGCTCAAGTTCTTGAGAGCACGCACAAGCGCTAGGTGTTATCATCGGCACTAACTGGGCTTACTCTTAGTTTCCTCGGTTATGCTATAACTTCTCAAATAGTGGACTCACTCTCTACTGTTGAGCTTCTCCTCAGTTACTAAAATCATCCCTTGTGTTGTTTTCAACAAGGTAATCCACATCATCCATTCTAATCCGGGTATGCCATTCTACCAAACCCCTCCAAACGATCGCTCGAGAATTGCCTTAGGCTGGTATAGAGAGCTTCAATGATCTTGAAATCAAAGGTAGTTCTTTTTGCCACTTAAGGGATGATTCTACGAGCCACCTCCTTCAAGATGTCTCGTTATTGTATCATGGCAATTCAACACCTCGATATGTTGACAACCGTTTGACACCTTCTTAAGTGTGGACTTGTTGTCTATCTAGCAAGCCCTCGTCATCTATTTCACTCCATCCCTTTGGATAGATGCTTCGTGCCTCCGCTCGAGAGATGTTTCTATGTCTCATTCCGCGAGTTGATCTTGTGATCATTAAGATGATCCACCTTTGTAGACATGTCTCGTTTTTTGTCCTCGTGATGGATGAAGATCTCGAAAGCAAAGACATCAAGATCAATTTGAAGCAATGAATCAACATCTTCGAGAAGAGCAATTGGATCATGAAGATTGTGTTAGTTTGTGTCCCCTTTGTCCTCTTACCTCACGTCTTGAATCTCGGGACGAGATTCTTGTTTAGTGGAGGCGAGTTATCACATCCTGGTCTGGTATGCAGTAGGCTAGCCCTTCATGTGTGCATCATGTTTAACTTTTCAAATGAACTTGAAATGGGGACTGATCAAACCCTAGCACCAGATCAAATCAAATAGGTTCAACATAAAATCATTTTCAATGAACTTGAAATGCCCTTCTAAAATGTTCATCATCTATGCCTTGGTCTTAAACCTCTGACAAAAATGGTGCACAATTTTCTAGGTCATCCTAAGGTCACTGAATTAAATCATAAGTATTTGAATTTGGACAATTAAATTCTATAAAATATTTTAAATGTCCAAATACTCCTAAACTGAAATGTTCCATGTTGGATATATTCTATACAGTGGGCATGTGCAGTTTAGTGATTTTTGAAAGGGTCTAGGTATTTTTAGAAAAGCTCTAAAGATTACGAATAATAGAAAACAGAAAATAAAGTAGAAACCAGAGAGAGAACTTACAGGCGCTCACGGCACCCGGTGGCCAACCATGGTGGCGCCCAGCCACGAGGGTGAGCAGTCGCCTTCAACCTCTGCCCGATGGCGAGGCATGTCGCTTGTGTGCGATCACCGTGGCCAGCTCCCTGCCTGCTTCCTCCACCCCGACTCCTCCAGACGCGCCACGGAGACGCCCAGCACCCCCTGCAACCCTCTCCTCTCTCCCTGACCTCTCTCCCTCCTCTGCTCTCTCCCTACGACGCCACCGAACACGCCCATCGCCGCCGTTCGCCGTTGCCGCGACCACCGCCATCCCGACGATGCCCCGAGCTGCTCCCGAGCTCCTGTGCCTCGTCACCAACTCCCTCACCGAGCCACGCGACTGGAAGACCCCCGAAGCACCGTCCCCGACCCCTTCTTCCACCTTGGGTCATCGGAGATCATCGCCGCCGATTCGTCGTCCACAGGGCCTCCTCGAGCTAGCTGACCCCCTCTCCGACCCCGCTGTGAGCTCCTCTTCCTCTCCCCCTAGCTCCCGTGCTCGTTTGTCCTCCGTAGCCGCCGTCTCCACCGCGCTCGAAAGCTCCCCGCTGCTGGCCATGGCGTCGTCGTGGCTAGAGCCACAGTGGCTCGAAGTCAAGCTCACCGTTGCGCTTAGCGCACCACCAGGAGTCCGTAGCGCCCACTAGCTCCCCCTGCCTTGCACCGTAGCGCCGAACCCGTCGTTGCCCGAGCTCCGGCCGCTGCCACGAGCTCGACTCCGGCGAGCTCACTTCACCGCAGCCTCTCTCGCTTGCTGCAATGGATGTGCGAGAGTGCCACCTCTCTGTAGGTGGTCTCGGCCGCTAATTTGGTCGTCAGAGGGAAATATCCAAGCCCCTCCGCCGTCTCGGCCTCGCTGGCGACTCAACGCCGGCGGGATTGACCCTGCTGACCAGGGGTTTGACCCATTGACCGTTGACTGGGTGGGCCCAGTTTGACCCCTGGGTCACTGACGTGTGGGCCACCCTCGTTAATTATTAGTTAGGTTAGTTTAGCGCTAATTAACCTAGATTAGTGCCTAACCTAACACTAACTAACTCTGTTTAGTTAGTTAACTAACCACTGACACGTGGGTCCCATAGGTCAGGTTTGACCTGCCGACCAGTGACCGTGGCGTCACCAGAGCCTTGATCTTGCGCATTAATTCATCTTTGGAATTATTCTTATCTGAGGAAATTTCAGAAAATAGTACAAACTTCTAAAATTTATAGAAATTCAACCATAACTCCAAATGAAATAAATTATATATGAAAAATGATCAAAAAATCCAATCTATCCATCTGTACCATTTTCATGCATGTTAGAACAACTTTTGTTCACTGTTTAGGTCAAATCTATTAAATGGCATTTGAATAATCACATATGGAGTTTGAATTTGAATCTTGTATTCAAACCAACTTCATTTAATCTGTTGCTAGTTACATTAGCTCAAATCACAGCATATTGCCATGTCATGATCATGCATCATATTATGCATTGCATTGATTGTGTTCTTCCTTGTTTGCCGGTGTTTGTCCCCTCTCAATAGACGTGGTACCGACGATGAGTTCGATGACACCGATGAAGAACTATACTATCTTCAGAAGTGCCAGGCAAGCAAAACCCCCTTGTTCATTCCGATACAAACCCACTCTCTCGCTCTGCTCTTTTTTACTGCATTAGGACAACAACGATTCAACTGTTACATGCTGCGGTAGTTGAACCCCTTATACTCTGCATGACCTGTCATTGCCACGGTAAATAGATGAAACCCACTAGCATGAGTAGGAGTTGTTTGAGCCCCTGATGTGCCTACTCATTCATGCTTGTTTGTCATGCACTCTCTTGCTTAGAGTTGAGTCAGTGCGATTCATCGGAGATGAATCGGAGGTGTGTGAACATGTCCTCTTGTTTAGAGCTAAGTGTGTGAACACGATTTGGTAAAGGTAGCGATGAGAGGCCATGTATGAGTACATGGTGGGTTGTCTCATTGCAGCCGTCCTCGAGGCCCGAGTTACGTGTTTGTGATCCAATAATAGCTACTACCACACATTGGGATCCTTAATTGACTCTCTCGACTTATTAACCGACTTGATCTCTGTCCGAGAGTGCAACTAGTTTACGGTGTTTGTAGGTAGTGCTATTTTTCTACCAAGTGGTACCGGCGAGGTGGGCTTAGGACAGGCCCAGGCACACGTGGCCTGATGTGCAGTGGCACCGGATGGTGGGCTCGGGAACCTGCACACATCGTTTGGGGCCGTGGCGACACCCGGCGGATCTCCTTGCGGATGGAACCCGAATAGGCGATAAACACTGGGCTAGAGTCTTGTGTGGTTAGTCGGTCGTGGCCGACACCCTCGCCGAGCTTCCGCTTGAAGGTTGCGAGATACATGATGTGTACATGGCGGTAAGTGGCGAGGCGTGTGTGAAGAAGTACACCCTGCGGGGTTAACATCAGCTATTGAATAGCCGTGTCTGCGAAAAGGACTTGGGTTGCCTATACAATTCATAGACAAGTGAAAGTGGATACTCTAAAATCGCCAAGATAGCGTGAGTGCTATGGATGGCGTTCTCGTAGGGAGGCGGGAGGCGGATCCATAGTGGTGTATTGATATGGTGAATATGTGGACTCGTGTGCGCCACTTCAAAAGAGTTACTTGCAGTCGTAGTACAGGATAGCCACTAAGTCAAAGCTGGCTTGCTGCAGTTAAACCCCACCATCTCCTTTGTTGATAATGATGCATATGTAGATAGTTACGATGTAAGTCTTGTTGGGTACATTTGTACTCACGTTTGCCTATTTTTGTTTTTGCGAGAGACTTGGTCTCACTAGTAGTTCCACGTGGACTTCGACGTTTAGCTTGTTACCTCAGCTGCGATCTTGTGCCTCGGCAGGATCTAGTAGATAGTCAGGCTTCTAAGCCTTTTTCATTTGTAGATGTCTGTACTCAGACATGATAAGCTTCCGCTTGTGCTTGACTTGTATGCTCTGAATGTTGGGTCGTGAGACCCCTATTTGTAATATCTCACTCCTCGGAGCTTAATGAATACATACTTGAGTCGTAGAGTTATGTTGTGATGCCATGTTGTGTTTACACATATCGAGCATATTGTGTGTATGCTTGAAATGCTTGGTATGTGTGGGATCTGACTATATATCTAGTTGTTTATCCTTAGTAGCCTTTCTTACCGGGAAATGTCTCCTAGTGCTTCCAGAGCCATGGTAACTTACTCTTGCTCTGGAACACTCAGGCTGGCGGCATGTGTCCTTCTTCGTTCTGTATACATCCCTTTGAAATGTCCTGCGATGAATACCGAGTCTGTTAGCCGCTTCTGGCCAGTTCACGAATCTGCTAGCCAGTGCTACAGCACTGGATTCACTCGTGATGACCGACACGTTCGATCTTTGAGTCATGGATGCTGTCCTGTAAGTTTGTGCCACTTTGGGTTTATGACTAGCCATGTCAGCCGGGCTCCTTATCATATGGATGCTAGCGACACTATCATATCGTGTGCCAAAAGGCAAGCGGTCCCAGGCAAAAAGGCGACACCGTGGGAATACGTGCGTGAGGCCGCAAAGTGATATGAGTGTTACATGCTAGATCGATGTGGCATTGAGTCGTGGTCGACCGTGGCCCTCGTGAGGATCAGGCGAGGAGCAGCCTCATGGCGCTGGAGGTCGAGCCTCACAAGGACCATCTGCAAAATATGAGGCCTTCCTCGCTGCGGCGCCGCCAAAAAGGAATGAAGACCACCACGGGGCGAGGGGTAGGGGCTTCTAGGAACCACGTGCTATCGCTTGCATCTTGGGCAGAGCTCAGGCCCCAGCCTCTCAGTGCATCTTCAAGCAGTTTGCTCGCGAGGTGAAGGCAGTCCACCCCAAGCTCGAGGCCACCGCCCCTCGGGTGGTCAAGTCGCCATCACCTTCAACTCGGCGGTCGACTCAAGTCTTGCGACTCTTCTTGGCGTCCTCCCAATGCTCTGTTCACCAGTCATCGGCAATGTGCAAGTCACCAGAACCCTCATCAATGTTGGTGCAGGGCTTAACGTCCTGTCCATAGAGATGTTCGACAACCTTCAAATGCCATATGATCAACTTCAGCCTACCAAGCCTTTCTCAGGAGTTACCGACGGTTCCACCACCCCGATAGGGCAGGTCCGCCTCCCTGTCACCTTGACAGCGTGAGAACTACCGCACCGAGCTCATCGACTTCGACGTCGCCCACATCCGCCTGTCGTACAATGCCATCCTCGGGTATCCAGCCCTGGCCAAGTTCATGGCAGTGACCCACCATGGTTACAATGTCCTCAAGATGCCAGGGAGCAGCGGTATCATCATGGTCCCCTGCGAGGAGAGATGATGGTGTGCTCCCTCGGCGTGCCTTCAAGCTGCGGCAATCGAGGACTGGACAGCAAAGCGAAACCTCCTAAGGCCATCCCCAGAAGAAGAAGCAACCCTCCACACAAGGCCTTAGGAGGTTGGCATCCAGGGTGGTACCGCGTCAAGGTCAGCGCCCGTGCCTGAGGCGCCTTCTTCCATCGCATAGGAAGGCGCGCCCGACGCCCTCCTCGGGCAGGGCTCTGGGGCTCTCTTGGAGGGCCTTAGACCTCGCCAACATCACGAGGAGGTGCTCGAGGCACCACTTGGGCGTGCCGTGGCACGTTCCCTCGAGGAAGGCACCAAGTAAGGAAAGCCCAGCGTTAGGAGTTTCATCACCAAGACCAGTGAGGAGCTTCAGGAAGCAAGGGCCATGCGTGGCGATCGCCGCTTGCCTGGCGTGGCTCCCCATCCAGGCGAGGATGGCGGGCTGCGGTGCATAGGCGTCCTAGGGCTCAGCAGAGGCGCATCTCGGGGCGCTTACGGCCTTGGCGTGGGATGCTCACGAGTCCGCCCGCCTGCTACGTTCGCATGCCTTCGGCTTGCGAATCGGTATCACCTACTAGTGTCACCTACGGGCATTCGATGGCTCGAGAAGCGGGCATCAGCGGTCCTAGCAGAGATGGAGATGGTCCTCAAGAACCACCTTGACCCCAGAGCCCCGAGGCTCGGGGCCCGATGGCTCATGAGGTCGGCTTCTTCACGCGCATCTTCAGCTACCTCAGCACCCCTTCTACAACGGAACCAGGTGACATCTTCCAAGTTCATTTCAGCTGGGAGCGCCCTCAGGGCTGCATCATTCCCAGGCCACGTGGGTCCGTCCCTGTGTCATGTACCCTTTTCTTATGTCTTTATCTTACCTTGCTGGGGGCGCCCTTCGGGCTGCATCATCCCCAAGCCGCTTGGGTCCGACTCAGTGGCATGTATCCATCCTGCATTTACATAAGCTGATTTGCCTTTCATGCCTAACCTGCCTGTGATTATCGCCTGCTCGATTGATGTCTACCATGGGAGCCGCTTGCACTGCGTTGGTGCTTGCGCACGGGTCCGTCCTAGCAACACCGACACATCTGAGTGGTCGAACTCTGGCCCACAGCAGCCCCGCACGCATCACCTCACCAGACCCTCAGTGCCCTCACCCCTCTCTCAGAGCAACCAATGGCCGACAGGCAATCGTAATGGCAACCCGTGTTTTTCTCGTGCTACTTTACAGGAGCCTCCTGAGGATTTCAGCGGGCAGCACCATGGGCTCGCCCTCTTTTCTGCACGATCCGCTTGCCCGCTAAAAGGGGGGCTCCTGAGCAATGCGACTCAGGAGCTCTTACTCGCTCTCCAGCCCTCACCCCCTGGCCCTGACCACGGCATCGCGACCTCGCATACCAGCGGCGGCTGAGCTCGCTCGAAGGCGGGACTGGCGGCGTGAAACGCGAAGGAGAGTGCGGGAAGAAGGAAGCTCACGAGGCCTAACCTAGCTACACCACGATCGCCCGGCGCACAAGTCTGGCAGCGCAAGAGCGACTCAAACTACGAGATAAGTCTTGCTGGAACAACTAATCGTTGCAGCTTGAAATTCTCACTTCTGCGGCTCTGTGGCGACAACATTGCCTTCCTTCCTCACCTCTCGTTGCTTGCATGCTAAAGGGACCTCCTAAGCATCGCGCCTCGGGGAGCTCTTACTGTTTTGGAGCGTAGTAATTTCAAAAAGATTTCCCTCGCACGCGCGGATCATGGTGATGCATAGCGAGAGAGGAGAGTGTTGTCCATGTGCGCTCGTAGACCCGAAAGCGAGCGTTAGAATACTTGCGGTTAATGTAGTCGTATGTCTTCATGGCCCGACCGATCAAGCAAAGCCGCGGCACCTCGAGTTCTAGCACATGTTTAGCTCGATGGCGTCCCTCGAACTCGATCGGCCGAGTGTCGAGGAGAGTTCTGTTAGCATGACAGCGTGGTAGCGATGATGATTTTCTACCATCGTAGGGGCTTCGCCTAAGCATTGCTACAATATTATCGAGGAGGACTATGGTGGAGGGCAGACCACGGCTAAGAGATCAATGATTTATTGTTGTGTCTATGGGGTGCCTTGCCCCGTATATAAAGGAGCAAGGGGGGGGCGGCGGCCTAGGAGGAGTGTCGGAGGTTGGGTGCGACATATGCCAAGGATGGCTTATCATGGTGGGGCGAGTAGAGCGTTGCGGTGCTGAAGCGGGATGAGGCGAACATGCACACCGGCGGATCTTACCCAGCTTGAGGGCTCTCAGGAGATAATGTTGGAAATATGCCCTAGAGACAATAATAAAAGTATTATTATATTTCATTGTCACGATAATTGTATTTTATTCATGCTATAAGCTGTATTATCAGGAAATCGTAATACGTGTGAATACATAGACCACAATATGTCCCTAGTGAGCCTCTAGTTGACTAGCTCTTTGTGATCAATAGATAGTCATGGTTTCTGGCTATGGACATTGGATGTAGATTGATAGCGGGATCACATCATTAGGAGAATGATGTGATGGACAAGACAATCCTAAGCATAGCATAAAGATCGTGTAGTTAGTTTGCTAGAGCTTTTTCAATGTCAAGCATCTCTTCCTCGACCATGAGATCGTGTAACTCCCGGATGCCGTAGGAGTGCTTTGGGTGTATCAACATCTGGCGTAATCGGGTGACTATAAAGGTGCACTCTGGTATCTCCGAAAGTGTCATTGGGTTGACACGGATCGAGGCTGGGATTTGTCACTCCATTATGGAGAGGTATCTCTGGGCCCTTTCGGTAATGCATCATCATAATGAGCTCAAGGTGACCAAGGTGTTGGCCATGGGATCATGCATTACTGTGCGAGTAAAGTGACTTGCGATAGCGAGGCTGAACAAGGTATTGGGATACCGGCGATCGAGTCTCGGGCAAATAACGTACCGATTGACAAAGGAATTGTATCTGAGGGTTTTTGATCGAATCCTCGACATCGTGGTTCAACCGATGAAATCATCGAGGAGCATGTAGGAACCAACATGGGTATCCGGATCCGCTGTTGGTTATTGCCGAAGTCCTCTCGGTCATGTCTCGTGTCTCCCGAACCCGTAGGGTCTACACATAAGGTTTGGTGATGCTAGGGTTATTAGGAAGACTAGTATGTGACTACGAATGTTGTTGAGTCGGATGAGATCCCGGACGTCACGAGGAGTTCGGAATGGTCCGGAGGTGAAGTTTTATATATGGGAAGTTGTCATATGGACACGGAAAGTTTGAGGGCTTATCGGTGTATCTGGGGCCACGGAGAGGTTCGAGGGTCCCAGGAGGAGCCACCCCTCGGGAGGGTCTATGGGCCACAAGGGAGGGCGAGCCTGGAGGCTGGGCGCGCCCCACCTTGGGCCCATGCGCCTAGGGTTGGGGAAACCCTAAGGGGCGCCCCTTGGCAGGGGCAAGTCCCCCCCACAGCCGCCGCCCCCTCTGATCCCATCTAGAGGGGGCCCCTGCCCTTCCCTATAAATAGAGGGGGTGAGGGAGGACTGTGTACACATCTTCGAGTAGCAGCCCTCCCTCCCAACACATCTCCTCCTCCATTACGTGCTTGCGAAGCCACAGCCGAGATCTTCTGCACCAACACCACCATGCCGTCGTGCTGCGTTGGAGCAATCTTCCTCAACCTCTCCTTCCCCATTGCTGGATCAAGAAGGAGGAGCGTCTCCCATCCGTGCGTGTGTTGAGCGGAGGTGCTGTCCGTTCAGCACTTGGACATCGGTGATCTGAATCACGTCGAGTCGACACCATCATCACCATCCTTGAAAGCTTCGCGCGTGATCTGCAAGTGGTATGTAGATGCAAACTCACTCCCTTGACTCGTTGCTTAGATGAACTCATAGATGGATCTTGGTGAAACCGTAGGAAATTTTTAATTTTACTGCAGCGTTCCCCAACGGTGGCATCATGAGCTAGGTCTATCGTAGTTCTCTAATGCAGTAGAACACAATTTTGTTGTGGGCGTGGATCTTGTCAACTTGCTTGCCGCTACTAGTCTTATCTTGCTTCAGCGGTATTGTGGGATGAAGCGGCCGGACCAACCTTACGTGCGCTTCGTGAGACCCGGTTCCACCGATTGACATGCACTAGTTGCATAAGGTGGCTGGCGGTGTCATCTCTCCACTTTAGTTGAGGCGGATTCGATGAAAAGGGTCCTTATGAAGGGTAAATAGAAGTTGAAAAAATCACGTTGTGGTTATTCGTAGGTAAGTAAGCGTTCTTGCTAGAACCCAATTGCAGCCACGTAAAGATGCAACAACAATTGGGGCGTCTAACTTGTTTTTGCAGCGATTGATCATGTGATGTGATATGGCGAGAAGTTGTGATGAATGATGAATTGTGATGTATGAGATCATGTTCTTGTAATAGGATTCACGACTTGCATGTCGATGAGTATGACAACGGCAGAATATAGGAGTTGTCTTTAATTTTTGTATGACCTGCGTGTCATTGAAGAGCGCCATGTAAACTACTTTACTTGATTGCTAAATCGTTAGCCATAGAAGTAGAAGTAGTCGTTGGCGTGACAACTTCAGGAAGACACGATGATGGAGATCATGATGATGGAGATCATGGTGTCAAGCGGTGACAAGATGATCATGGAGCCGAAGATGGAGATCAATGGAGCTATATGATATTGGCCATATCATGTCACAACTATATAATTGCATGTGATGTTTATTATGTTTATGCATCTTGTTTACTTAGGGCGAGGTAGTAAATAAGATGATCCCTTACTAAAATTTCAAGAAGTGTTCTCCCTAAGCGTGCACCGTTGCTACGGTTAAATCGTTTAAGCACCGCGTGATGATCGGGTGTGATAGATCCTTACGTTCACATACTGGCGGGTGTAAGACAGTTTTACACAGCAAAACACTTGGGGTTAACTTGCAAGCCTAGCATGTGCGGACATGGCACGGGAACACGGGGACGAAAGGTCGAACACGAGTCGTATGGAAGATCGATCAACATGAAGATGTTCACCGGCGATGACTAGTCCGTCTCACGTGATGATCGGACCACGGCCTAGTCGACTCGGATCGTGTTACACTTAGATGATTAGAGGATGTCTAATCGAGTGGGAGTTCATAATTTGATTAGATGAACTTAATTATCATGAACTTAGTCTAAAACATTTGCAAATATGTCTTGTAGATCAAATGGCCAGCGCTCATGTCAACATGAACTTCAGCGCGTTCCTCTGAAAACCAAGGCGAAAGATGATGGCAGCAACTATCTCTGGTGGGTCCGGAACACGAGATCATCCTCATAGCTGCGAGGAAGCAATATGTCCTAGAAGGACCGCTAGGTGGCAGCTCTGTCCCGAGAGAACCAAGGCGTTATGAGCGGCAGCAAACTTCGTGGTGATGATTACTCCGTCGTTCAACTGCGGCATGCTTTACGACTTAGAACCGGGGCTCCAAAAGCGTTTGAGCATCACGGAGCATATGAGATGTTGAAGAGGTGAAACTAGTTTTCCAAGCTCATGCCGGGTTGAGAGATATGATGTCTCCGACAAGTTCTATAGTTGTAAGATGGAGAAAGCAGTTACGTCGGTGAGCACATCCTCAAGATGTCTAGGTTGCACAACCGTATGACCCGGTGAACATTAATCTCCCGGATAGGCGGTCATTGTGAGAATCCTCGATCGCTCCACCAAGCTACAAGAGCTTTGTGATGAACTACAACATGCGAGGGGATGGTGAAGACCATTCTGAAGTGTTCTCAACGCTGAAGTCGGCGAGAGGCTGAAATCAGAAAGAACATCAAGTGTTGATGGTCAATAAGACCACTAAGTTCAAGAAGGGCAAGGGCAAGAAGAACTTCAAGAAGGGCGGCAAGGATGTTGCGGCGCCCGATAAGCGATTCTGAGGAAGAAGTCAAAGAATGGACCCAAGCACGAGGGCGAGTGCTTTTATTGCAAGGGAAGGGTCCTTTGGGCGGAACGCCCCAAATACTTAGCGGATAAGAAGGCGGCAACACCAAAAGGTATATTTGATATACATGTAATTGATGTGTACCTTACCGATTACTCGTAGTAACTCCTGGGTCTTTGATACGGTGTCGTTGCTCATATTTGTAACTCACGGCGGGGCTGCGGAATAAGCGGAGTGGCGAAGGGCGAGGTGGCGATCTGGCGTCGGGAATGGTTCGAGTCGATGTGATGCCTTGACACGCTGCCTCTACATTTACCTCACGGGATTAGTTTTGAACCTTAATAATTGTTATTTGGTGCCAAGTTTGAGCATGAACATTGTATCGGGATCTCGTTTAATCTGAGATGGCTACTCATTTAAATCCGAGAATAATGGTTGTTCTATTTATATGAGAGATATGTTTTATGGTCATGCTCCGATGGTCAATGGTTTATTCTTAATGAATCTCGGCGTAATATTACACATGTTCATAGTGTGGATGCCAAAAGATGTAAAGTTGATAACGATAGTCCCACATACTTGTGTACTTGCCGCCTTGGTCACATTGGTGTCAAGCGCATGAAGAAGCTCCATCTTGATGGACTTTTAGAGTCTCTTGATTATGAATCGTTTGACACATGCGAACCATGCCTCATGGGCAAAATGACCAAGACTCCGTTCTCGGAACAATGGGCGAGCAACCAACTTGTTGGAAATCATACATACCGATGTGTGCGGTCCAATGGCGTTGAGGCTCGCGGAAGATATCGTTATGTTCTCACTCTCACTGATGACTTGAGTAGATATGGGTATGTCTACTTAATGAAACACAAATCTGAGACCTTTGAAAAGTTCAAAGAATTTCAGAATGAGGTGGAGAATCAGCGTGACCGAAAGATAAAGTTCCTCTGATCGGATCGTGGAGGAGAATACCTAAGTCACGAATTTGGTACACACTTGAGGAAATGTGGAATCGTTTCACAACTCACGCCGCTGGAACACCTCGGTAAGCGGTGTGTCGAGCGTCGTGTCGCACTCTATTGGATATGGTGCGGTCTATGATGTCTCTTACCGATTTACGCTATCATTTTGGGGAATCGCTCTAGAGACAGCTACATTCACTTTAAATAGGGCACCGTCTAAATCCGTTGAGGCGACACCGTATGAATTATGGTTTGGGAAGAAACCTAAGCTGTCGTTTCTAAAAGTTTGGGGATCACGATGCTTATGTCAAGAAACTTCAACTGAAAAGCTCGAACCCAAGTCGGAAAAATCGTCTTCATAGGATACCCTAAGGAAGCGTCGGGTATACCTTCTACTTAAGATCGAGGCAAGATCTTTGTTGCCAAAGCGGATGCTTTACGGAAAAGAGTTTCTCTCAAAAGAAGTAAGTGGGAGGAAAGTAGAACTTCGATGAAGTACTACCTCTCGAGCGGGAAAGTGGTGTAGCTCGGAAAATGTTCTGTGATGCCCACACCAAGTGAAGAGGAAAAGTAATGATGATGATCAAGGTACTTGGATCAAGTTGCTCTTGAACCCGTGGGTCCACAAAGACACGTTCGCACCAGTGAATGCAGCAACCTGTCCTAGAAATCATGTTGTTGAACAACGGTGAACCTTGAACTATGAAGAAGCGATGGCGGGCCCGATTCCAACAAATGGCTTGAAGCCATGAAATCCGAGATAGAATCCATGTATGAAAACAAAGTATGGACTTTGTGAGACTTGCCCGATGATCGGTGGCGATAGAAAACAAATGGATTTTTAAGAAGAAGGCGGGTAGCGGATGGTAATTTACCATCTATAAAGCTCGACTTGTAAGCTAAGGGTTATCGACAAGTTCAAGGGATTGACTTCTGACGAGACATTCTCTCCGTGGCGAAGCTGAAGTCCGTCCGAATCATGTTAGCAATTGCATACTATGATTATGAGATATGGTAGATGGGCGTCAAAGCGGCATTCATGCGGACATCTTAAGGAAGAGCTGTATATGATGCAGCGGAAGGTTTTAGCGATCCTAAGAATGCTAACAAAGAATGCAAGCTCAGCGATCCATTTATGGACTGGTGCAAGCATCTCGGAGTTGGAACATTCGCTTTGATGAGATGATCAAAGCGTTTGGGTTTATCTGAGACTTATGGAAAGCTGCGTTTACAAGAAAGTGAGTGGGAGCTCTGTAGCATTTCTCATATTATATGTAGATGACATACTCTTGATGGGAAATGATATAGAACTTCTGGACAACATTAAGGCCTACTTGAATAAGTGTTTTTCAATGAAGGACCTTGGAGAAGCTGCTTATATATTAGGCATCAAGATCTATAGAGATAGATCGAGATGCCTCATAAATCTTTCACAAAGCACATACCTTGATAAGATTTTGAAGAGGTTCAAAATGGATCAGTCAAGAAAGGGTTCTTGCTTATGTTACAAGGTGTGAGATTGAGCTCGGCTCGATCCCGACCACGACAAAAGATAAAGAAGAGATGAGTGTCATCCCTATGCTTCACCATAGGATCTATTATGTATGCCATCTTTGTGTACGGACCTGATGTAAACCTTGCCGTAAGTTTGGTAGCAAGATACCAAAGTAATCCGACAAGGAACCTTTGGACAATGGTCAAGAATATCTTGAAGTACGAAAAGGACAAAGGACATGTTTCTCATTTATGGAGGAGCGAAGAGCTCATCGTAAAGGGTTACGTCGGCCTTGACCGACTCGGATCTGGATGACTCTAAGTCACAAACCCGGATCGTGTATATGTTGAATGGTGGAAGCGATGGTGGTGCGGCTGCAAGCGAAGCGTCGTGGCGGGATCTCGTGTGAAGCGGAGTACATGGCAGCCTCGGGAGGCAGCACATGAAGCGATTTGGGTGAAGGAGTTCATCACCGACCTAGGAGTCATACCCAATGCGTCGGGGCGATTAAACTCTTACGTGACAACACTGGAGCTATTGCCCTTGCCAAGGGCCAGGTTTCACAAGAAGACCGAGCACATCAAGTGTCATTTCAACTCCATCCGTGAAAATGTTCAAGATGGAGACATAGATATTGCAAAGTACATACGGATCTGAATGTCGCAGATCCGTTGACTAAACTCTCTCTCATGAGCAAAACATGATCAACACGAGAACTCTATGGGTGTTCGATTCATCACAATGTAACTAGATTGGTGACTCTAGTGCAAGTGGGATCTTGTTGGAAATATGCCTAGAGGCAATAATAAAAGTATTATTATATTTCATTGTTCATGATAATTGTCTTTTATTCATTCTATAAGCTGTATTATCCGGAAATCATAATACCGTGTGAATACATAGACCACAATATGTCCCTAGTGAGCCTCTAGTTGACTAGCTCGTTGTGATCAGCAGATAGTCATGGTTTCTAACTATGGACATTGGATGTAGATTGATAACGGGATCACATCATTAGGAGAATGATGTGATGGACAAGACAATCCTAAGCATAGCATAAAGATCGTGTAGTTCGTTTGCTAGAGCTTTTCCAATGTCAAGTATCTCTTCCTTCGACCATGAGATCGTGTAACTCTCGGATACCATAGGAGTGCTTTGGGTGTATCAAGCGTCTGGCGTATGCTGGGTGACTATAAAGGTGCACTACTGGTATCTCCAAAAGTGTCTGTTGGGTTGACACGGATCGAGGCTAGGATTTGTCACTCCGTATGGCGGAGAGGTATCTCTGGCCCCCTCGGTAATGCATCATCATAATGAGCTCAAGGTGACCAAGGTGTTGGCCAAGGGATCATGCATTCTGATCTGAGTAAATTGACTTGCGGTAATGAGGTGAACAAGGTATTGGGATCTGATGATCGAGTCTCGGGCAAATAACGTACCGATTGACAAAGGAATTGTATCTGAGGGTTTTTGATCGAATCCTCGACATCATGGTTCAACCGATGAAATCATCGAGGAGCATGTAGAACCAACATGGGTATCTAGATCCGCTGTTGGTTATTGCCGAAGTCGTCTCGGTCATGTCTGCGTGTCTCCGAGGCCGTAGGGTCTACACATAAGGTTCGGTGGCCTTCGGTTATTAGGAAGACTAGTATGTGACTACTGAATGTTGTTGAGTCCGGATGAGATCTCGGACGTCACGAGGAGTTCGGAATGGTCGGAGGTGAAGTTTTTATATATGGGAAGTTGTCATACGGACACGGAAAGTTTGAGGGCTTATCGGTATTATCTGGGGCCACCGGAGAGGTTCGAGGTCCACGGGAGAGCCACCCACCCGGAGGGCCTATGGGCATAAGGGAGGAGCCAGCCACGGAGGCTGGCGCCCCCCTGTAGGCCCATGCGCATAGGGTTGGGGAACCCTAAGGCGCCCCTTTGAGGCAAGTCCCCCTCCACGCCGCCGCCCCCTCTAGATCCCATCTAGAGGGTCCATTACCCCTTCCTATAAATAATGGGGGTGAGGGAGGCTGCTGTACACATCTTCCGGCGCAGCCCTCCCTCCCAACACATCTCCTCCTCCGTTCGTGCTTGCGAAGCCACAGCCGAGATCTTGCTGCACCAACACCACTGCGCCGTCGTCTTTGCCGTTGGAGCAATCTTCCTCAACCTCTCCTTCCCCCTTGCTGGATCAAGAAGGAGGAGACGTCTCCCGTCCCGTACGTGTGTTGAATGTGGAGGTGATGTCCGTTCAGCACTTGGACATCGGTGATCTGAATCACGTCGATGCGACTCCATCATCACCATCCTTGAAAGCTTCATGGCGTGATCTACAAGTGGTATGTAGATGCAAACTCACTCCCTTGACTCGTTGCTTAGATGAACTCATAGATGGATCTTGGTGAAACCGTAGGAAAAATTTTAATTTTAAGCGTTCTCCAACAAATAACACCCCTCTGCTGCTCTGGGGGTCTCCGCATGGTCACTAAGGCAAAGTGAATACAAGGGTGCTCCTAGAGCTGTTTACGGATGTAGGAGAAGGCGCAGCTAGCTCTCTCCTTCTGTGTGTGATCTGTCTAATGCTAATGGATCACGAACTCTTTGCATGGGTGCCACAGGGGTTTATATAGCCCAACCCCGGGGTTACAATGAAATAAAACGGCTGAGTGCGGGTCCTAGCAAATCATCTCTCGGCGCCATCTTCTCCGTGACTCACAGGGCCCGGCCATTGGTGGGTCCCGCCGACTTGCACAATGCGAGGCGTTAGCCGTGTCGCGCCGTGGGCAGGTCTTGCCAGGCTGCCAGTTTGTGGCCGTGCTTCTAATAACCTTGAGCTTGGTCATGGGGTCATAAGCAGCAGTGTCGCCAGCTTGGCCAGGCGATCATTGTTGCCATTCCCTGTCAGCGTCTGGTTAATGGCGTGTGGGGCCCGTGGGAGGGCGGCCAACTCGGGGCCGACTCCCCAGCAGGTCCGACTCTCGATGCTCTCGCCGTCTTTAGTACTCTTCTGACTGGTAGGCCCATTGTCTCGGGACGTATAGGCAGTGGTGCAGTGGGCACGGGGCCCGCCCAAGGGCTGATGTCGAGGGCTGGCATAGCCATAGTGCTTGGCGCCCGGCGGAGATCTCCGTGGAGTGCAGCGTGTTGTGCCATACCTGCCCATAATTATCGGGTGGTTGGAAGTGGCGTGGGCGACTTCCCATAGTCGGCTTCTTGGGGTCACCTCACGGGACTCGGCAGATGAGGTAAACCGTGGACTCGGCTTGTCTTGGAGTCACCTCTGGGGACTCGACATCTTGGAGTCGCCTCTGGGGACTCCGCATCTTGGAGTCGACTCTGGGGACTCGGCTTGTCTTGGAATCACCTCCGGGGACTCGGCTTGTCTTGGAGTTGCCTCTGGGGACTCGGCTTGTCTTGGAGTCACCCTTGGTGCCTGAGGGCGTGAAATGTCTGCGATGTCTTGAAAGGTTACGGGGCTTGGGTTAGCCTACCCGTGGCCCATTACTCGACAGTAGTCCCGAAGCTGGTGAGGCTCGAAGCGTCGTCGTGCGCCTCAATAGTTTCATTTCTGGTGGGGAGTGCAGGCTTTGATGGCCGTCTTCCTCGAACCCGGTAGGCTGGAGTTGGATTCACTAAGGGCCGTCATGCTCAAGCCGACTAGGCTGAGTCGGATTCGCGAGGGCGTCTTGCCCCTCGAGGTGTTTTGAGCGTCGGCGGGAACCAGGTGGCGTGCCCTATCGCTTCCCGATCGCCCAGCTGCGGCCCGTTCTTGCGGCGCCGCGTGGCGAGGCGGTCTGCCTGCCGCAGCAGCAGGACGAGCCGTCAGCGGGGCCCGCCACTACCGCACCTCGGCCACGAAGCGGATCCGTTGCGGCCGTGCGGCGGTTGGGGTTCCCATGTCGTTCTTGTCGCGATAACCGTGGGGGTTGTCGTGGGGCGTGGGGTCTCATGGCGATTAATCCGCGCCCCGCCGGCCTTCTTAGCCTACGGGCTTATAAATAGGTGGGGGCCGGACGGTGAAACAGCAGCTTCGTTCTTCCTACTTCCCGCTTCCCTCTGCCTCTTCTTCTTCCTGCCTTCGCTTCACCACGCCGCACCGCACCGCGATGATAAGCTCCTCCTCCGCGCCAGCGGCTCCTGCCGTTCGCCCGGCGTGTGGGGCGGCTCTCGGTGGGCGATAGCGCCATCGAGCACCTCCGCCAAACCGCGCCGGCTCCCAGCGCGCACCTGTGCGAAACCAGCCGCCCGTTGGGAGGAGATAAGGCGGCGCGGAGGAGGCGGCGGGTCATATTCGCTTCGCACCTCATGGCGGCATGGGCGTGCGGCGGCGGCTTCCTCCGCTCTTTCTTGGGTTCAGCGGACTCCAGCCGCTTTCCCTCACCCGAACACGGTGGTGTTGCTGGCCACGCCGCCACCCTGTGCGAGGTTTTCTTAGCGTTCTCCCCCACCATCGAGCTGTGGGGAGAGTTCTTTGTCGAGCTTCGGCACAAGCGTCGTCGGCATACCCGGCTCGATCGCTTGGCGCCTTCATCATAATCTGAGTCGCCGCCCGACAATCCATTCCCCTCCATCACGCTGATCAAGTCGGTGAAGATGTGGCGTGGTCGTGCTTCAGCGTGAAGCGTCGCCACGGAAGGCGGCGGGTCAACCTGCCGCATTATGAAGCGCGCGCGCCCGCTGAGCTTCTTCGGCTGGTCAATCGGGCCAAAGGCAGCGACTCTGCGGCGCCGCGCGCCGTCATGCGACTCCGTCTTGTGGCGATCGAAGGCCTGGTCGAGCCGACTTGCTGGCACGCCGTGGCCGCGCCGAGTCCTCCTCTCAAGGCCGACCTCATCGATCTGTCGGATGATGATCACCGGGACCTGAGCGGATGTGCACCGAGGAGATGCCCCATGCGGAGGTGGCCAACATGGTGAATCACGCCATGAACTGCGAGCTCCACGGAGAAGCTGGCAGTTGGCGAGGCCGTACTCACGTGCCAACCCTCCGCTGTGGTAAGTCAATCTTTTGTCTTTGTTTTTCTTTGTAGCGAATCCGACTTCTTATCTTCTTGGTTCTTGATGGAACCCCTCATCCAGCCTGCAGCGGCGCCAGGGGCCGCCCGCGAATTTGCTCGGATCGGCGGAGAGCAACATCGGCGACCCGACTTGGGGCGCGGAAACCGGCGAAGAACCGGCCGGCGGAGGAGGAGCTGAAAGCGGCTTCGGCCCGGCGACCTGCGGCCGGAGCGAAGGGCAGGCCAATGGTGAAGTTGTCCCCACGCCGCAAGCGAAATCCGCCATCCGGCCTGCGAGCTCCTCCGCCAAGCTTACGGTCAAGTCGAAGAAGCGCCGGGCGTGCAGTTAAGCTCGGTCGGCGAAAAAAGTTCAAAGGGGCTGCGCGACCAAGCGGAGGCGATCGCGAAGGCCAACCCGCTTCGCAAGGAAGTGAAGAAGCCGTCGCTAGTCTGCGTGTAAGTGTTGGCTGCCTTTGTCTTGTTTTCTTTGGCGGATCTTTTACGAGTCTTTTTCATTCTGTTTTTTTGCTTGAGGGCCCTCCTTCTCTTGAGAGGTGGCCGTCCCTCTGTCATGGGGTGGCTGAGGCGTCCATGAACACTCGGCGGATTGACCCCGCCGCCGACGACCTGGGGCTGACAGGCCCTGAACTCTGCAGGAGCCTTGACGAGGAAGAGCGGCCGTCTGGAGAAAGGCGGAGGCAGCGGCAGCCTCCCGAGAAGAAGCTGGAGGAGGCAGCCGCCGCGGCTGCAGACAAAACAGTGGCGGAAGAGACCGCTTGCCATGATCGGCCTTGCTTGTCGTCGATTGAACTCCGCCGCCATCCCCGGAGTTAGCGGGGCTGCTGGAAAGTCGGCGGGAGCACTCCATCGTGGAGAAGGGCGGTGGCGAAGCCTCCGCGTCCGAACGCAACCACGCCGCAACCGCCGCCTCCGCCGCAGCAAGCGGCGGCCCGCCGAATGTCTGCCCGCCCGAGGGGGCGGTGGCAACTGCTCCTTCAAGTCGCCTCACTGCGCGCCCGCCCGCCTCGAAAGCGGTCTGGTGCCGCGCCCGAAATCGGCGCCGCCAGCTTCGGCCATTCGAGATCTTTGAGGCATCGATTACTCGCCCTCTTGGATAGGTGCGAGGCGGCGGCAGTCCGCTGAACCAGGCGCTCACAGGCGTGCAGAGTGGCTGCGAGCTGGCGAAGCCATCGAGCTACACCAAAGGCTGTCTGGCGTCGCAGTGTCTATCCGGGTATATTTTCTTTTGACTTTGTCTTTTGGCTCTTCTCAATGCGGGCGCGCAAGCGCCTGCTGGGTGTAATCCCGAGTTTGAACTGTTGTCTTGGCGTGACGAACCTCGGCTCTGTGAGTTCCTCATTTTGTCTTTATCGATTGTTTATCACGAGAGTATCACAACCTCCCGTCACGCCTTCAGCATAGCGTTGAGCGGTTGGAAGCGGACTGCCAACTTGTCGAGCGGAGTAAGTTCTTCTTCTTTTTGCGGCCTTCACGTACCTGCGAACTGTAGTCCCGAGATTCGGAACGGCTAGCTGGCGGTCGAGCGGATCTTCTGGAGACCTTCCTTGTTGGCGACTTAACGTCCTTCTTTTGTTCTTGACCAATGCCAATACGCTCTTGAGAACGGTTGGCGAAATCGTACAACCCCTTGGCGCCAAGGAGGAGGAGTGCGGCAAGCTGCATATAATAGCGACTTGCTGGCCTTACTGAGCGGAGCGAAAAGACTCTTGGTGGCTCGGGGCGTGGCGGAGAAAGAAAGGCCGCTCTCTGGCGAGTTGAATCGGCGCTCCTCTGGGTGACAAGGGCGTGCTGACTTCCGGCTTCCACGAGATCGAAGACAAATGTCGGCGGTGAAGTTTCTTTCCTTTCTTTCTTGAACCGGTGTTTGCAAGTCAAGCGATTCGACTCTTTCTTTTGCTTCTTTACATTTGGGGCAGAACTTCTTCCTGCCACTGGCGGTCGATCCAGAGCCATTGAGGCTGATCATGGCCTTGGGGAGGAGCAAATGGCGAGAATCGCCTTGGCCTTCATGACCGTCGATGAGCAGCTCTGAGCGAGCATGAGACCCGTCTGTGGCGGCCCATCAGTTGCTGCGCCCGCAGCTTCAAGAGCCAAGCGATCTCCATACAGCCGGAGCATGCGACTCCGCGCCTTGCCGGTCGGTTGCTGGCTGGGCTGAGTCAGCCCCGGCCGTCTTGAAGCTTGGAAGGGTTCCTCGACCGGGCAGGCCGGACCAAATTCGTCGAGGCTGGTATCGAGACTAAAGCTGGACCAACGGTGGCGCGTTCGGTCGAGAGGCCAGGTAGAAGCTGGCGGGCTGGGAAAAGCGCCCTCGTCGGCGTCGATATGGCGATCACCGACTACTTGACACCAGCGTCTTCATTCTGAGCAGACATGAAGCGGCGAAGAGTCTTGCGCCGCGGAGTGGTTGGGATGAACCAGACTGATGAGGACTCGGCGGAGGTGATCGGCTCGGCACCAGGAGGAAAACGAGGCGAGGGATGGAGAGCGAGGCAGGCGCCGGAAAGGCAGTGGGCGACCAGCCTCGGCTTGATCGCGCCACCGGACAGCGCAAGCGTCCGGCCGGGCCCATTGCCGCCTTGGGAGGCGATCAAGCTGAGACCACCCCGAGCAGGAAGCTCCGGCGCTGACACCATCGTCTCCACCGACCCCGAACCGTCTGCGCTCCTTAGGCTGCCGTCTTGCCTTTATTTTTCCTGCCTTAATAGTCTTTGAAAGAACTTGTCAATTCGCTGAATTCCACCCAGGGGTGTATCTTGAACAGCGGAAGCGCCCGTTATGTAAATATCTATCTGCCTTCTATCTTTCCTTACTCATTGCTCTTTTGACTTTTCCTTTGCCGCCTTTCTATAGTCGCGCTTTGCAGACGAACAGCGGCTCCACGGACTGCCCTTGGGTCAAATGCTTAGCTACTTTGGGAAGGCAAGTACTTGGCCTTTAGAGTTTTTAACAAGTTGGATAGATCATGGCCGAGCCGACTATTAGTCGGCTCTTGTAGAAGGCTGGAAGCCATCTTGGGCTATGCATATGCTTTGAGTCCTTAGCCATTTTTCATTTTGCTCTTTCTTGCTTACTCTCTGCCTACCAACGATCGCTCTGCAGTGCGGCTTTCAGCGGGGGAGGGCGGCTTAGCGCGCACACTTCTTGTCCATTGCAGGAAGCATTTCATAAGCGCCAGGCGAGTCCCAGTGACTAGTCGAACCGGTGTCAAGCGGCATAACAAAAGTAGCATACTCGGAGGCATAAGTCTTATCATACAGATAACAAAAAAGGGCAGTCCCTGAGCTCGTCTTGGGGCCCAATAGTCTCGGTACTTTAATACAAAGGATAGCGTGGTACATACTGCATTAACTGTAAAATCTTCGGAGAAGATTTGCGTTCCATGGTCGTTCTGACTCCTTGCCGGAGTCGCCCCTCTTGCGTGCTCGAGGCTTCTGAACGTCGATTAGATAGTAGGAGTCGTTGCCCAGCACTGGCGGCGATGAAGGGGCCTTCCCAAAGGCGCCCGACAACTTGTCTTTGGCGGCTGTTAAGCTGAATCAGCGGACACAAAGTCGCCCTCTTGGAATGATCTCGGCGACCTTCGGTTGTAGTATCGGTAGAGACTACTGCTGGTAGATGCGGACGGTGAGTGCCAACAACGGCCCTCTTCTAGCAGGTCGGCGCCGTCTTGGCGATGCTTCTTCAGCTTCCTCTTTGTTGTACATGGTGACTCATGGAGAGTTGAACTCTATGTCGTCGGGATGGCGGCCGGCACCGTAGATGAGGAAGAAAGGTGTGAAGCAGGTTGACTTGTTTGGAGTCGTCACGTTGACTCAAAGGGCGGTGACAGCGACTCCACGAAGCCAACAACCAGGCGAAACGAGCGAGTGGTTCGACCAGTCGAGGCTTGATGCCAGACAAAAATGAGCGTTTGCTCGCTCCACTGGCGTTTGACTACGGATGGGCAGCGGGCGCTAAGTCGATCGGATGCCACATACGTAGCGAAAGCAGGCGGCGCCTTTGGCAAAATTTGTGCCATTATCGTTGATGATCTGTGCGTATGCGTGCCGCGCTTGTGATTCATCGGCGATGAAAGTCCTCGGTCGGACCATTCAACTTCTTGATGGGCTTTGCTTCTATCCACTTGGTGAACTTGTCCCGCTGCGACAAGCGAGATGAGTTAAACTGCCTCGGGCTGTCTTGAATGGTCCCACCATGTCCGGGCCCCAAAGCGCAAAGGGCGAGGCGATGGGGATTGTCTTGGCGTGGATGCGGTGAAGGCGGCTTGGGCGGAACCGGCACCTGCATTTGTGGACTAACTCTTTAGCCTCTTCAGAGGCAGTCGGCGGAAGAAACCGTCTTTGAAAGGCTTTGGCGGCGAGTGCTCTTGAAGGTGCATGGTGGCGCCTTGCTTCATACGATGGATGTCTCACGAGAATTGCTTGGCCTTGCTGTTGTTGGGGAGCGTTGCAGAAAATTAAAAAATTTCTCTGGTTTCACCAAGATCCATCTATGAGTTCATCTAAAACGAGTCAAGGGGTGAGATTGCATCTACATACCACTTGTATATGTCGGTGCGGAGCGTTCAAGGAAGGGTGATGATGGAGTCGTACTACGCCGTGATTCAGATCACCGATGACCAAGTGCTGAGCAGGACAGCACCTCCGCGTTCGACACTGCGTGCAGGGGACGGACAACATCTCCTCCGTCTTGATCCAGCAAGGAGGAAGGAGAGGTTGAGAAAGATTGCTCAACGGCAGCCACGGGCGTGGTGG
>JAHHZJ010003738.1:0-98704 GCA_021437245.1 Aegilops speltoides
AATACTTCATTTTCTTTTGCGGTTTTGCAGATTATTTAAAATTTCTTGTCCTCTGTAGAGAGATTCGTTTCCACATATATATTGACGATGCAGGGAATGCCCTTTTTGTTCTTTGCTTTCATCTTATTTGAGATTCTGACATACTGATGACGACATCAATACCATTGTTACACCCAGCCCCTCTGATTTACATATACGGGACCAATTACTAGAGCTTCGCGCGCCAATTAAATTACCGGTACTTTCGTTTCTTGGTAATGATTCTAATATTCATGAGAATATGATCTTGCCTAAATTGGATACATTTGTTTTGCTTACAAATGAAGGGCCTAGCTTGGGAAGGATGAACATTGGAGCAAGAACACGCATGGAGTTGATGGCATGCGCAGGGATCAAACGGAGTTACAAGTGATGATTCGGGACTTTGAAGCCACGGAAGGAGAGCATGAAGCCTTGGACGAAATATACAAGATGCCACTTCATAATATTAGTCCATAGGCTATTCTAGAATGCTGCGTCACCTTATTATTGAGACCAGGCCCATGTAATTTCGAAATACTTAAGTATAGGCTATTTTTAGAGTCCGTATGTGTGGGAAAACAAGAGTTAGGGTTGGTTTGGACCCCACCCTCAAAGGCCACGAAAATTCCTTCTCTTCCCCCATATATACAGCCCTTAGGGCGTCGTTTGAACTTGGGTTTTGTTTAGATTAAAAGTTAGCCATAGCTGCAACCGGCGTGCCGTTTGTGTTCAGCGACCAGACCAAGGCGTCCACGAACCCCACCTTCATTAATAAAGCTTTCCTCTGTTATTACCGCAATATCCAGATTGCAATTTCAGTTTCTTGCTTGTTCTTCGTTTGCTCGCGGAAATAGACCCTCGTGGTCGAGGTTGATCGATGCTCCGGCGTGGTGATAACCCCTCGAAGTTGGTTTAGCGATTGCTAAGGTAGCGGCGTCTTCGCGCGTTAAGTAGTCGGATCGTCAAATCGACTCCCACGAGAAAGCGATTGCTATCTCAATCCGAAGATCAGGGACACCCGCCTCTATCAAGTGGTATCAGATTTCCGGGTTGCTCGGTGATTTTTACGAGTTTTCGTAGTTTAGATCGATCATTCTTCATACCTACAGTCCACGAAAAAGCCACAAAAAAATTAGGGTTAGTTCATCATATCCGAATCAATGCGAGCCTTTGCATAATCTTTTACGTATTTGCGAAGTTGAATTTGCGGTTGCATCGTCGTGTCTGATTCTTGGTCTTAGAGTCTAGTCTTTTAGAGTTTGAGTTACGGTCATAAGTTGTCACGCCGCCCGCTGCACCATCATCGCCGCCTGCCATCTACCACCACCGCTTATCCGCCACCGCTTGAATCCGTATCCATATACCACACGCCATCATATACCACTGCCTTGCTGCCATATCCTACCACCATATATCCACCACCAATCCGAGTTCCTTGCATATAGGTTTGTTTTACGGATCCATCTAGTTTTGCGATCCGTGTTTCCTTGTATGCGAGTAGGTTTGAGTTCGGCAATCTTTTGCCGTCCGTAGAAGAGTTGGTTTCCAAAAAAAAGGCCCGTTTAGGCCCAAAATTTTTCAGCGAGTTGACAAAATTTTTGGGCCTAAGCAGACGTCAATTCCTTAAACTTTATCGGGGGCCAGAGTGAGGCCGCCCATCGCCGCCGCTCACACTGTAAACCGTGCAGCGCCTGACCAGCGATGCATGCGGTGCCATGTAATGGCGAGGCGGAGGCGGTAGGCCAGTGATGGTGAACCCTCCACGAAGGATTGCATGCTGCCATGCAGTGCACGCTTGACTGGTTGGGCAGCGGCTACATGTAACAGCGATGAAGACTTCGTTGGCGGCGAACTGGCGGTAGCCTGGCAGTTGCACTTAGGCGAGGCTTTCTCGGGTGGCCGGTGAGGTCTTCTTGGGTGGCCCGGCAAGGGTCTTCGATGGCGTGCGTGATTTCCCAGCAAGGATATTGCGGGAGTCTCGTGGGTTTCTTCGGTGAGGATGATTGGCTTCCTATCCTCATATGATCTTGAGCATTTATGTCTTCACAAAGATACGCATGCCACCGCGGGCGCCTCCGAGCCTTGTCCCAATGCACCTATTTAGCATTGGTGGGCTCAAGGTGGCTCACTTTGGTTAGCGTAGGGCGAGCTGCCCGTAGCGGTCTTACCGAGCACGGCATGTTGAGGCTGCTCGGCAAGGTCTGATAGAAGCAAAAGGTGTCCGTCTTCGATGAGATGGTGGATTTCGCTTTGGTGGAAATCGACTTTGGCGATCCGACTCTGAGCGTCTGCGAGGGCGTCGCGCCTTGCAATCGCTAAACCAACTCCGAGAGGTTATTGACCACGCGAACACGATCAACGACCACGAAGGTCATTTCCTGCGAGCAAGCGAAGAACAAGCAAAAAGCGAGATTGCAATCTGGATATTGCGAATATAAGATGAAAGCTTTATTGATCAAGGTGGGGTACATGGCGCCTTTGTGCAGTCGTTGAACACAAGCGAAATGCAGCGAAGTTGCAGCTATGGCGAACTTTTGATCTAAACAAAACCCAAAGTCTAAGCGGTGCCCTAAGGGCTGTATATATGGAGGAAGAGGGGTGAATTTCGTGGCCCTTGGTGGAGGGTCGAAACTAACCCTATCTCTTGTTTCCCCACACATCGGACTCTAAAATAGCCTATACTAATGTATTTCGAAATTACATGGGCCTGGCCCAATAATAAGGTGTGCAGCACCTAGAATAGCCTCTGGAAGAAATTTATGAAGTGGCATCTTGTATATTTCGTCCAAGGCTTCATGCACTCATTATGGTGGCTTCAAAGTCTGAAATCATCACTTGTAACTCCATTCTTGTCCCCTTGCGCATGCCATCATCTCCATGCTTGTTCTTGCTCAATGTTCATCCTTCTCCAAGCTAGGCCCTTCATTTGTAAGCAAAACAAATGTATCCAATTTAGGGACATCATATTCTCATGAACATTAGAATCATTACCAAGAAGCGAAAGTACACAGTAATTTAGTTGGCGTCTTGAGCTCTAGTAATTGGTCCGGTATGTATAGCAGCGGGGCTGTGGGTGTAACAATGGTATTGATGTCCTCATCATCCTCCCTTCTTGAAATGAAGTAGTCCTCGGCGGAAGTTCATCTTCCTCACCCAAATATGGCTTCAAATCTGCAATGTTAAAGTGGGACTAACCCCAAAATCTGCGAGCAGCTCAAGTTTATATGCATTATCATTTACTTTCTCCAACACCTTAAAGGGACCATCGGCGCGTGGCATTAGCTTTGATTTGCGCAAATCGGAAATCTATCCTTACATAAATGTAACCAAACAAGATCTCGGTGCAAACACAACATGTTTTCTACCCTTATCTCCAGCAAGTTTATATTTAGCATTCATCGCTCAATGTTTTCCTTAGTTAACTCATGCATTTTAAAATCAATTCAGCACGTTCTTTAGCATCAAAATTAACCTTCTCCGAAGATGGAAGAAGCGACAAATCAATAGGTGCGAGGTAGGAAACCATACACAACTTCAAAGGGCACATCTTAGTAGTAGAATGCAATGAGCGATTATAAGCAAATTCAATATGAGGCAAGCATTCCTCCCACATTTTCTTATTTTCTTTAGAACAGCCCTAAGCATAGTAGACAATGTTCTATTGACTACTTGGTTTATCCATCGGTTTGGGGTGACAAGTAGTACTAAAAAGCAGTTTAGTCCCCAACTTAGCCCATAAACATCTCCAAAAGTGGCTAAGAAATTTAGTATCACGATCGAAACAATAGTATTTGGCACACCATGCAAGCGAATAATTTCACGAAAGAACAAATCAGCAACATTGACGGCATCATCGCTTTTATGACATGGTATAAAGTGTGCCATTTTAGAATCTATCACGACAACAAATATGCTATCCTCCCTTCTTTGTTCTAGGTAAACCTAAAACAAAGTCCATAGATATATCCTCCCAAGGAACACTAGAGTGCGAGCAAAGGCATATATAAACCATGAGGATTGAGTCGTGACTTAGCTTTTTGACATGTAGTGCAGCGAGCAATAAAAGCGCTCAACATCCGTCTCATCTTTGGCCAAAAGAAATGTGTAGCAAATCGTCCTCCGTCTTCTTCACGCCAAAGTGTCCCATTAGTCCTCCTCCATCGCCTCCTGCAACAACAAAAGGCGAAGCAGACTAGCTGGAATGCATAGCTTGTTAACGGAACACAAATCCATCATTAACGACAAACTTGTTCCATGTTCTTCCTTCTTTACAATTCTGCAATACATCTTTAAAATCAGCATCATGCACATATTGATCTTTGATGGTCTCCAAACCAAATATTTTGAAGTCAAGTTGTGAAAGCATAGTATATGACGAGACAATGCATCGACAATAACATTTTCTTTACCCTTCTTGTGTTTAATGACATAAGGAAAGTCTCAATGAATTCAACCCATTTAGCATGTCTACGATTCAGTTTAGCTTGACTTTTAATATGTTTCAAAGATTCATGATCGAGAATGTATAACAAATTCTTTGGGCCATAAATAATGTTGCCATGTTTCTAAAGTCGAACAAGAGCATATAATTCTTTATCATAAGTAGAGTAATTCAGACTAGGCCCTCAATTTTTAGAGAAAAGTATGCAACAGGTTTGCCATCTTGTAATAACACACCTCTAATCCAATTCCACTAGCATCACATTCAAGCTCAAAAGTCTTATTAAAATCGGGAAGTTGGAGTAAAGGGCATGTGTCAACTTAGCTTTCAATACCGTGAAGGCTTCTTCTGTGCGGTACCCCAAACAAAAGGCACATCCTTCTTTGTAAGCTCATTGAGAGGTGCAGCAATGGTGCTGAAATCTCTCACAAAGCGCCTATAGAAACCAGCGAGGCCAAAAACTCCTCACTTGTGTGACCGTTTTGGGCTGCGGCCAACTCTCAATAGCTTCAATCTTGGCTTTATCAACTTCAATTCCTGTGGAGTAACAACATAGCCAAGAAAAGATACTCGATCGGTGCAAAGGTGCACTTCCCAAGGTTACCAAACAAGCGTGCATCACGTGAGAGCATTAAAAACAACACGTAAATGTTCCAAATGTTCTTCCAAAGATTTGCTATAAATCAGTATATCATCAAAATAGACTACCACAAATCGTCCAATGAAAGCACGTAAAACTTGTTCATTAATCTCATGAAAGTACTAGGTGCATTAGTTAACCCAAAAGGCATGACTAACCACTCATATAATCCAAACTTAGTTTTAAATGCTGTTTTCCATTCATCTCCCAATTTCATACAATTTGATGGTATCCACTCATAAATCAACTTTGGAGAATATTGTAGAAACCACTCAATTCATCAAGCATATCATCTAGCCTAGGAATAGGGTGGCGATAACGAATAGTAATATTATTGATGCCTCTACAATCAACACACATACATGACGTACCATCCTTTTCGGCACTAGAATAATAGGAACAGCACAAGGACTAAAGGATTCGCGTATATAACCTTTGTCGAGCAGCTCTTGTACTTGACGCATAATCTCCTTCGTCTCCTCTGGATTGATGCGGTATGGTGCCGGTTGGGTAATGATGCACGGGAATTAAGTCAATTTGATGCTCAATCCCTCGAATAGGTGGTAATCCGGTGGCACGTCTTGTGGAAGAGCGTCGGTGAACTCTGCAAAATGTTAGTGACAGCGGGGGCAAAGAAGGAAAACACGTCCTCGAATGAAAATAATGCCTCTTTGCACACAAAAGCATAGCAAATAGATTTGCTAAAATCTAGCTCATCAATATCAGATTTGGTGGCAAGTAAACATGCACTTTTCAATTTAATTTGAAGCAACGATAGATGGTTTATTATTAGGCTTCATGTGTTGCTCAAATTCTTTTACCACAATCTGATTTTCACTCTTATTTTTCTCTGTTTTGCTTTATTAGCTCTATTAATATCATCTTTCAAAATGGACTCAGAGTCATAGGAAGCAAAGTAATATTTTTATCCTTATGAACAAGAGTATCTTGATTGTTTCTACCATGGTGTCTGAAATTTTATCAAATTGCCATGGTCTACCAAGTAACAAGGAACATGCTTGCATAGGTACCACATCACAATCAACATAATCAGCATATGTAGAGATACTAAAATGCACACGAGCGATGCGTGTTACCTTAACCTTGCTGTTGTTGAACCATTGGATGTAGTAAGGATGTGGATGTGGTCTTGTGGTGAGAGATAACTTCTCCACCATCTCCATGCTAGCCAAGTTGTTGCAGCTCCCTCCATCTATGATGGCCTTGAATAGAACGTTCCTTCACAACTCCTTTGTATGGAACAAATTATGCCTCTGATTTTGCTCAGCTTGTGTAACCTGCACACTCAAAACACGTTGAGCAACTAAACATTCATACTGTCGGCATCTTGGCAGCCATGTATTGTGTCTCATGATCAGAATCATCTCCACCGTGTTCCTCATGTGTAATAAGAGCCAAAGTCTCCTCATCATAGTCACTAGCGGACTCATACCCACCATCCTCGTAGCAATCATCTGCGCTGAGATTTGCATTCTCTCATAAAATGTCCTCTTCCCTTACAATGACGACAAATAATATCACTTGTGTGCCTGTTGGCGCCATGGAAGAAGAAGAGCTCTGTGCGAGCCTGGCAGGTGTGCTCTTGGCGGATAGTGGTGGTTGTGCACTGCTTTCTTGTATCACGGTTGGAGGTGGCACCTGAAGGAGGTGATGGTGCGGTGGAAGTAGATGATGCGTGGTGTCCATGATGAAGGTCGACTGCGAGAAAAGTTAGTGCGGCGCCAATGCTGTCGATCTGCACTTCACGTTCGCTTTACAAGCAAGATGGAATAAGCAGTGATATTATTATAATCCTTATAGTCTAGAATGGTGCGAATCTCTCTATTTAATCCACCGGAAAGCGTGCAAGCATAGCTTCATTCTCCTCAACAATACCACATCTAATCAAGCGGTTTGTAATTCGATAATATTCTTCTACAAATTTTTCCTTGTCTTAAGCGCTGCAATTTTGAAGTAATTCACGTTGATAATATGGTGGAACCAGCGAGTGCGCATAGCAGTTTTCAAAGCAGCCCAAGTAGCTGGAGCAGGATATAATCTACAATGTTGGACCACCAAACACATGCAAAGCTAGTGAAAGAACAAACAGCAGCGAACACGTCTCTCCTCGGGATATTGTAAACATGTAAATCGTTGTTCAGTTTCTAACTCCCAAGTAAGATATATATCAGGAACATATCTACCCTCAAATGGTGGAATATTCAATTTCAGTTTAGGGAGATGGTCATGATCTCGTACTGAGGAGCCCTAACATTGCCATTATTTGCATGTGGGCGACCTGGTGGTTGTGGTGCTTGGTGGTGGTTGCGTGGTTACGATGTTGATCAACCTCATCCTCGTAATCTCCACACAAATCATCCTCCTCGGCCAAGCAGCAGCGATGGCAGAGGAGCCAAAAAGCACCAACAGCGATGGCAATGGCACGAGAATTTTGTCTGGCTCAATAGGAACACGTTGAGCTCGTCCATCTTGATTCGGAAGAGGCGTGGTTGTTGTCGTTCGGAGGTGCGATAGGTGCAGCCGGCGGTGGTTGTGGAAAAGCGTGAGCAATTCATCAAACTTGCTATCAAGCTTTGTTTCAAGCGTCTTCTCAATGCCATCTATCTTCTCCATGGCCTCGTCAAATCTGTTTACCACATCTTGCACTGTCCACTCATCATTTCTTTGAAACTTATCATGTAGCTGTTTGTTAGTCGAGGTTCTCCCAATCAGTCTCATCGACTTGTGATCCTGCCATGGTTAGCAGCAAATAGAAACACACAAGAATATGATCCCTACAGACTACTAGGAAGAAGTGGTGGTGGTGTATCACAAACCCGTCAAGCAAATCTCAAATTCTTACGGTTCTTACCCAGCGGCGGTGGTGATCGGCAACCGTTGTAGTCAAAACTCTCAAAGCTTGGATATAGCGATTACGGGGAGAGTCAAGCATACGGCGTAGATGTATGTGGAGCTGGGAAGGCTTATAATATGGTAGCAAAAAGGTGAGCAATAATCAATTCAGAGATGCAAAGTTGAATAAGCGCTCAGCAGCGGTACTATGCTGGTCCTAGGCTGAACCGTGCTAGAGGCGAGCCTAGAACACTAACAAAATCACGGCTGCTGCGTAAACAAGGGAGAGCACACTCTAAAATTTTTTTTTCGCTCCTTTTTTTTTTTTTTTTTTTTTTTTTGCGAAAAATCACTATAATGGCGAGTGTCTCAAAACTCTTCCAGGTCAAGCAGACGGGATGGGCACGAAATTTTTCGACAAATTTTTTTTTTCATTGCCGGACCCAAAAACTGGAAGCAGGTCAAAAAACTTTCTATAACGTGCGGTTGGCTCAATCGGCTTAGAAACACCTAAAAATAGGATAGCGGAAAATTTTTTTATCCGTGCGTTTTGGAAAATTTTGGGCCTAAGCGGAGGGTGGTTTCGGACTCTTTTTTTGAAACCAACCTCTTCTGACGGAATGACAAAAGATTGCTGGAATCGAAACCTACTCGGACAAGGAAACACGAATCGGAAAACTAGATGGATCCGAAAACAAACCTAATATGCAAGGACTCGGTTGGTGGTGGATATATGGTGGTCGATGGCGGCGGTGGTGATATATGGCGGCGGTGGTGGTATATGGAGGCAGTTGAGCGGTGGCGGATAGCGGTGGTGGTAGATGGCGAAGCGATGATAATGGTGGTGATGCGGCGTGACAACTTATGACGAACTTCGAAACTCTAAAGACTAGACTCTAAGACCAGCAACTAGACACGGCGATGCAACATAAATTCAACAATGCAAATCTGAAAAAGATTATGCAAAGGCTCGGATTGGTTCGGATATGATGAACTAACCTAATTTTTTTTGGCTTTTTCGTGGACTATAGGTATGAAAACGGACTCGATCTAAACTACGAAAACTGTAAAATCTCACCGAACAACTGGAAATCTGATACCACTTGATAGAGGCAAAGGTGTCCCGTCTTTCGATGAGATGGTGGATTTCGCTTTGGTGGAAGTCGACTTTGGCGATCCGACTACGAGCGTGCGAGGGCGTCGCGCCTTAATGTCGCTAAACCAACTCCAGGAGGTTATTGACCACGCGAACACGATCAACGACCACGAAGGTCATTTCCTGCGAGCAAGCGAAGAACAAGCAAGCTGAGATTGCAATCTGGATATTGCGAATATAAGATGAAAGCTTTATTGATCAAGGTGGGGTTACGTGGCGCCTTTATGCAGTCGTT
The DNA here is from genome assembly GCA_021437245.1 of Aegilops speltoides. NCBI lineage: Eukaryota > Viridiplantae > Streptophyta > Magnoliopsida > Poales > Poaceae > Aegilops > Aegilops speltoides. The sequence goes on from JAHHZJ010003738.1 coordinate 9,347, forward strand.
GAACACAAGCAATGCTGCGAAGTTGCAGCTATGGCGAACTTTTGATCTAAACAAAACCCAAAGTCTAAGCGGTGCCCTAAGGGCTGTATATATGGAGGAAGAGGGGTGAATTTCGTGGCCCTTGGTGGAGGGTCGAAACTAACCCTATCTCTTGTTCCCCACACATCGGACTCTAAAAATAGCCTATACTAATGTATTTCGAAATTACATGGGCTGGCCCAATAATAAGGTGTGTGAGCACCTAGAATAGCCTCTGGACGAAATTTATAAAGTGGCATCTTGTATATTTCGTCCAAGGCTTCATGCACTCATTATGGTGGCTTCAAAGTCTGAAATCATCACTTGTAACTCCATTCTTGTCCCCCTTAGCATGCCATCATCTCCATGCTTGTTCTTGCTCCAATATTCATCCTTCTCCAAGCTAGGCCCTTCATTTGTAAGCAAAACAAATGTATCCAATTTAAGCGACATCATATTCTCATGAACATTAGAATCATTACCAAGCGAAAGTACTGTAATTTAGTTGGCGTCTTGTGACTCTAGTAATTGGTCGGTATGTATAGCGGCGGGGCTGTGGGTGTAACAATGGTATTGATGTCCTCATCGAGGTCCTTCAGGGAAAACCTGCCCGCCCATCGATCTTACGTGGCCTTGGTCCTTGTCGTTGCTTCATTTGTCCTTGTGGCTTGACATCTCCGGCTTCCCTCTCTGCAGGTGTCTATGCGTGGCCATGGCGGGAGAGCTCTGTTGCCGTGCACAAGTAAAGGGGTCAAAAGCAGAGCCCCTACTTTTGTACACCGACAATGTCCTTTGAAGAACAAAATTCTTGAGATTGACTAAACTCTTCTTCTATACCACCCAGCAATTTGTCTAGCCTACAATCCTGTTGGGACTACTTAACGGCTAATGCTACTGGTCATATACCATACTTACGAGGATCTCTTTCCCCTCGGGCCCTCTGAGTCCGACCTCGGCCATGTGGTATGGGTCGACCTTGGTGTGTCGCGTCTTCACCATGGCCCAAGCGAAGGGAACCACCCCCCGTCCCCGATAAAACGCAGTTGACAAAAAAAAAGAGTCCGGAAACCACCCTCCGTTTAGGCCCAAAATTTTCCGAAAACGCAGTTGACAAAAAAATTTCTGGCTATCCTATTTTTCGGTGTTTCTAAGCGTATTGAGACAGCCGCCGTTATAGAAAGTTTTTTTTTGACCCGTTTCCAGTTTTTGGGTCCAGGCAGTCGAAAAAAAAAATTTTGGTCGAAAAAATTTCGTGTCCATACTGTCAGTTTGACCCGGGAAGAGTTTTGAGACACTCGCCATTATAGTGATTTTTCGCAAAAAAAAAAAGTGCAGCGCAAAAAAAAGAGCAGCGCAAAAAAAAAGGGAGCGAAAAAAAAATCCAGAGTGTGCTTTTCCCTTGTTTACGTGCAGCGCCCGTGATTTTGTTAGTGTTCTAGGCTCGCGTCTCTGCTTGCGGTCTAGCCTAGGACCAACCGCAATACCCGTCGTTGAGTGTTTATTCAACTTTGCATCTCTGAATTAATTATTCTTGACCTTTTTTGCTACCATATTATAAGCCTTCAGCTCCACATACATCTCGTCGTGCATTTGATTCTCACAGTAATCCGCTATATCCAAGCTTTGAGAGTTTTATCTACAGCGGTTTGCGATCACCATCTTTCTTTGGGTAAGAACTGGTAGAATTTGAGATTTGCTTGGCCGGGTTTGTGATACACCACCACCACTTCTTAGTAGTCTGTGGGATCATATTCTTGTGTGTTTCTGTTTCTTTGCTAACCATGGTAGGATCACAAGCCGATGAGGCTGATTGGGAGATCTGACGAACAAGGAGTTACATGATAAATTTCAGCAAATGATGAGTGGACAGGTGCAAGATGTGGTGAACAGATTTGTGAGGCCATGGAGAAGATATGATGAGGACATGACTACCTTGGATAAGACCAAAATATTGCATATATGCATATTTGTCGGTGATTTCTAGTGCAAACTATTCAATAATATATTTATGTTATCGAACAAAAATACTTCACATACTTTTGTGTTTTGTCTAATTGCAGGTGTATGGGACATTTGTACAATCCACATATGAAGATAAGGAAAAGGAGAAGTTTAGGTGCTGTTCAAAAGTCTTCTCACGTCACTTTTGGGCCAAGAGAAGATAGAGTCCAAGTCTCTCACGTTACGGATTCAGATTCGGACTGCACAGACATACCTGACTCAAAACGTCAACAACTTTTTCATACGGACTCGAATTGGGTGATTCTTTTTTGTTGGAAAGTAGATTTCATGCTCTTTCCAGCACAGTTGGAATCACCTTAAAAGCAAATCCGAAGCGTTGAGTTATGGACGAAACAATCTGACGCTGCACCAGAATCCGAGTCAAACTACAAGTCCAAGGTGTTACGTCACCTTCACTTGGGCCCATTGGCCTTGTATGACCTAGGGTTAGTTTTAGGCTGCCTTGGGACGTTCTCCCACCTCCTTGGCCGCCACCCTTGCTCCTATATAAGTAGATCCATCTAGTAGCTTTTCCTTGGGATTTGTTTAGTTAAAGTTAGCCATTGCAACCGTGTGCCGTTTGTGTCCAACGACCAGACCAAGACCGCTTACGGATCCCCACCTTTATCAATACTTCATACATACTACGCAATATTCAGATTGCTTTTATCATATTCTTGCTTGTTCTTGATTGCTTGCAGGAATAGACCTTCGTGGTCGGGTTGATTGTGCTCCGGCGTGGTCAATAACCTCTCGGAGTTGGTTTAGCGATTGCTAAGGCATAGCGTCGTGCACGTTTGTAGTCGGATCGTCAAAGTCGTCTCCACCAAATCGATAGTTATCATCTCATCGAAAGATCGGGACACCCGCCTCTATCAAGTGGTATCAGTTTTCAGGTTGCTCGGTGAGATTTCTGAGTTTTCATAGTTTAGATCGCATCATCATTCATACCTACAGTCCATGAAAAAGCCATAAAAAATTTAGATCTGTTCATCCTTTATCCAAGCCAGTCTGAGTCTTTGCAATTTTCTATTCATTGCTTGCATAGTTGAATTATCGGTTGCATCGTCGGTATGGGTTCTTTGGTCTTAGTGTCTAGTTCCTTTAGAGTTTGAGTTCTGTTCACATTAGTCACGCTTGCTAGCTGCATCATTATCCTTCAGCTGTCCACCATCCCATCTATTAATTTCCACCACGTGCTTTCTGCGCTGTTCATTGTCATAATCATAGTTGTGGTCATTCACATCTTGGCGTGATCAATCTGCATCTTATCTAGTTTGTCTTGGAAGGCGGAGAAAAAAGAGAAAAAAGGAAAGAAAAAAAAGAAAAAGAAAAAGAGAAAAGAAAAAGAAAAAAAAAGTGTGAGAAAAAAAAGAGAGAAGAAAAAAAACGGATCTATCTAGAATCAATCTCGTACCTGAATTCGGATTGGAATCTATTTTGCGCACTGTTCAGTAAAACGGGTGTATCTTCCTCATACGAAGTCCGTTTTGGCTCCGTGAGTACTCAAATTGAAGCTAGCAACGAGCCGCATCTAAATAGTTGCAGAAGCTTGTTCATCATTTGACACCTCAAAATCGGCTTCTAAATAGGTCTTTTTGCCCTCTGAAGTTCGTGAATACAGCTTGTTCCAATTTTTTAGGTCAGTTTTAGAATTCTTTGACTCCTCATATCAACTCGGAATTGAGTGATTCTTTTTGCATTGGAAAGCTTGAGTTAGTAGCATTCTTTGAAAGAATTTATCAGAAAATTGGCTCAAACTTTTCAAGAGGAAAGTTGGAGAGAGAGTTGTTATGCGTCACTGCTTGGTAGTTGTTTTCATCATTATCTTCACTACCATTGTGATCTTCACTTATATCTTGCTGTCAAGAGCTACTTAGTATCCTTCATTGATGCTAGTTGTGCTATGCCGTGACCTCATTAGTGTTCTAGGCTCGCGTCTCTAGTCGGTCTAGCCTAGGACCAGCCTGATACCGTCGTTGAGCGTTTATTCAACATTGTATCTTTGAATTGATTATTGCTAATCTTTTGCTACCATATATAGCCAACCCAGCTCCACATATTTCTACACGTGTATCGTCGCTCCCACAGCAATCGCTTTACTCAATATTGAGTTACTTGACACGCTGGTTGCGATCACCGCTTGCCGCATGGTAAGAACTTGTAAGATATTGCTATTTGCTTTCTTGTGAGCACTTTACAACCACATCCTAGTAGTTCATAGGAACATTATTCTCGAATTTTGTTTCTTGTTTCTACTAATCATGACGAGTTTAGGAGATAGAAGTTCTTGGACGCGAACACATTTTCACCATCACGAGTTGGAACAACACACACAAGCACATGGCGAGTTAGCTCTCTTTTGTCATTTGAGGTAGATTTAATCCTGCTATTTATCTAGCTTAGGAGCTTGAAGTAGAACAAGTTTTTAGTCACCATGGCTTTTACGAACTTGGCAGTCTGAGCTGCCACTAGAGCATTCTGGTTTTGCTACATTTGGTGGAGTGTGCATTGTAAGAAAAACATTGATAACCAACCCACAACTTGGAAAGATTTGAAAGATGTAATGAGAAAACAATTTTCCCTCCTTACTATAAATGCGTGAATTGCTTATAAATTTGAACAATTTAAACAAGGCAATAACACTTTGTTCATGCTTACTACCAAGAGTTCAAATCTTATATACATCATTGTGACATAGAAGAATCGAGGATGATACAATGAATAGATTTTTAGTGGTTTGAACCATGATATTGAGCAAGATTTGAGTATATTCCTCGTTGCATTCTTGGTATGTATGTTCGTGCTTGTACTTTTGAGAGAGCGATTCTGAGGAGGATGCATTGGGTGACTACAACAACTATAATTCAGTTCATGCTCACCACCGCCGGTTGGTTCCTCCACCGTTGCACCTACTAGAGCAGCCCCACCTCGGGATGCGACATCATCTCAAGAGTATGGTGCATTGTCTCGTCTGTAACTACATCAGCTACGTCTTTGCGACAAGGTAACGATAAAAGTATTGATGATATAACTTCACATGAGAATGATGCATCCCTAGTTAACTTGAATGCATCATGTGTTGAGTTACTTAGTGATTTGAGCACAACACCTATTTTAGAGAATCTTGATCTTGTCATGAATGTGTCATGTGATCAAACAATTGAAATACCAACAATTTTAAGTGCACCCATTGAATTAACTGTTGATGCAAAAGAATCAATGTTTAATCATTTTGATATGACCTCTAATCTTGGTGATGATTACGTGTCGAATGACTCATTGCATGTTTGCTTATCTAAGCATGTTGTAGCATGTAAATTTGATTCAAATAAGGTTTATTCACCAATGTTGGGATGGTTTAATGATGAACATTGTCAATCTTTTGAAATAAATAAGAGCTTCACTTATATGTGCAAACTGAGTTGCAATATTTTCATGCCTTCTAGTTCTTGTGCTAATTTGTTGGCTTTAGATTTTATGAACTATGCAAGTTACTCATCTATTCATGTGTCATATATGCAAAAATCGAGGAAGTAAAATGGATGACATATACATATACAACATGTACACCATGTCTTTTTGTTAGCCATATTTCAGATTAAACAGCATGGGGGGGGCTTTATTTTCAAGAAGGGAGGATGATGAGGACATGACTACCTTGGATAAGACCAAAATATTGCATACATGCATATTTGTCGGTGATTTCTAGTGCAAACTATTCAATAATATATTTATGTTATCGAACAAAATACTTCACATACTTTTGTGTTTTGTCTAATTGCAGGTGTATGGGACATTTGTACAATCCACATATGAAGATAAGGGAAAAGGAGAAGTTTAGGTGTTGTTCAAAAGTCTTCTCACATCACTTTTGGGCCAAGAGAAGATAGAGTCCAATTCTCTCACGTTACGGATTCAGATTCGGACTGCACAGACATACCTGACTCAAAACGTCAACAACTTTTTCATACGGACTCGAATTGGGTGATTCTTTTTGTTGGAAAGTAGATTTCATGCTCTTTCCAGTACAGTTGGAATCACCTTAAAAGCCGTCCGGGCGTTGAGTTATGGACGAAACAATCTGACGCTGCACCAGAATCCGAGTCAAACTACAAGTCCAAAGGTGTTCGTCACCTTCACTTGGGCCCATTGGCCTTGTACGACCTAGGGTTAGTTTTAGGCTGCCTTGGGACGATCTCCACCTCCTTGGCCGCCCCTTGCTCCTATATAAGTAGATCCATCTAGTAGCTTTTTCCTTGGGATTTGTTTAGTTAAAAGTTAGCCATTGCAACCGTGTGCCGTTTGTGTCCAACGACCAGACCAAGACCGCTTATGGATCCCCACCTTTATCAATACTTCATACATACTACGCAATATTCAGATTGCTTTTATCATATTCTTGCTTGTTCTTGATTGCTTGCAGGAATAGACCTTCGTGGTCAGGTTGATTGTGCTCGGCGTGGTCAATAACCTCTCGGAGTTGGTTTAGCGATTGCTAAGCATAGCGTCGTTACGTTTGTAGTCGGATCGTCAAAGTCGTCTCCACCAAATCGATAGTTATCATCTCATCGAAAGATCGGGACACCCGCCTCTATCAAGATATATGGCATTGAAGGCGTTTGAAACAAAGCTTGATAGCAAGTTTAATGAATTGCTCGTGCGTTTTCCACAACCACCGCCCGGCTGCACCTATCGCACCTCTAGCGACAACAACTTCGCCCCTTCGAATCGGTATGGGCCGAGCTGGGCGTGTTCCTATTGAGCGAGGACAAAATTCTGGTGCGGCTGCTCTCTTGCTGTTGGTGCTTCTTTGGCTCCTGCTACTGCTGCTTCTTTGGTACCGAGGAGGATGATTATGTGGGAGATTACGAGGATGAGGTTGATCAACATCGAGAACTACGATGCTGACCACCAGCACCACAACCACCGGGTCGTCCACATGCAAATAATGGCAATGTTAGGGCTCCCCCTCAGTGCGAGATCATGACCATCTCCTAAACTGAAATTGAATATTCCACCATTTGAGGGTAGATATGTTCTGATATATATCTTACTTGGGAGTTAGAAACTGAACAACGATTTACATGTTTACAATATCTGAGGAGAGGCGTGTTCTGCTGCTTGTTTGTGCTTTCACTAGCTTTGCATGTGTTTGGTGGTGCGAACATTGTAGATTATATCTGTTCAGCTACTTGGGCTGCTTTGAAAACTGCTATGCGTGCTCGTTGGGTTCCACCATATTATCAACGTGAATTACTTCAAAAATTGCAGCGCTTAAGACAAGGAAAAAATTCTGTAGAAGAATATTATCGGGAATTACAAAGCTGGCTTGATTAGATGTGGTATTGTTGAGGAGAATGAAGCTATGCTTGCATGTTTTTAGGGTGGATTAAATAGAGAGATTCAGACCATTCTAGACTATAAGGATTATAATAATATCACTCGTTTATTCCATCTTGCTTGTAAAGCTGAACATGAAGTCTTGGGATCGGCGGGCATTGGCGGCGCACTAACTTTTCTGCGAGTCGACCTTCATCATGGACACCACGTGCATCATCTACTTCCTTTGCACCATCACCTCCTTGGGTGCCACCTCCAACCGTGATACAGAAAGCAGGCACAACCACCACTATCTGCTAAGAGCACACTGTCGGGCTGCCTGCAGGCTCTTCTTCTTCCATGGCGTGATGAGGACATCAATACCATTGTTACACCCACACCCTGCTGCTATACATCTTGGACCAATTACTAGAGCTCAAGACACGCCAACTAAATTACCGGTACTTTCGTTTCTTGGTAATGATTCTAATGTTCATGAGAATATGATCTTTGCCTAAATTGGATACATTTGTTTTGCTTACAAATGAAGGGCCTAGCTTGGAGAAGGATGAACATTGGAGCAAGAACACACATGGAGTTGATGGCATGTAAGGAGATCAAAGCGGAGTTACAAGTGATGATTCAGGACTTTGAAGCCACCATAAGGAGTGCATGAAGCCTTGGACGAAATATACAAGATGCCACTTCATAATATTCGTCCATAGGCTATTCTAGGTCTTCACGTCACCTTATTATTGGGCCAGGCCCATGTAATTTCGAAATACATTAGTATAGGCTATTTTTAGAGTCCGTATGTGTGGGGAAACAAGAGATAGGGTTAGTTTGGACCCCTCCACCAAGGGCCACGAAATTCACCCCTCTTCCTCCATATATACAGCTCTTAGGGCACCGTTTAGACTTGGGTTTTGTTTAGATCAAAAGTTAGCCATAGCTGCAACCCGCGTGCCGTTTGTGTTCTTGACGGGACAAAGCGTCACAGAACCCTCCTTGATCAATAAAGCTTTCATCTTATATTCGCAATATCCAGATTGCAATCTCAGTTTCTTGCTTGTTCTTCGTTTGCTCGCGCGAAGCAGACCCGTGGTCGAGTTGATCGTGCTCGGCGTGGTCAATAACCTCTCGGAGTTGGTTTAGCGATTGCTAAAGCGCGGCGTCTCGCTGCGTTCGTAGTCGGATCGTCAAAGTCGACTTCCACCAAAGCGAAATCCACCATCTCATCGAAAGATGGGACACCTTTGCCTCTATCATGGCGTCGACAAAGGCACACAAGTGATATTATTTGTAAATCGTTGTAAGGAAGAGGACATTTTGCGAGAGAATGCAAATCTCAGCGTGTGATGATTGCTCACGAGGATGGTGGGTATGAGTCCGCTAGTGACTATGATGAGGAGACTTTGGCTCTTATTACACATGAGGAACACGGTGGAGATGATTACGATCATGAGACACAATACATGGCTCTGAAGATCTTTGACGGTATGAATGTTTAGTTGCTCAATGTGTTTTGAGTGTGCGAGTTACACAAGGTGAGCAAAATCGAGAGGCATAATTTGTTCCATACAAAGGGAGTGGTGAAGGAACATTCTATTAGCGTCATCATAGATGGAGGAGCTGCAACAACTTGGCTAGCATGGAGATGGTGGGAAGCTATCTCTCACCACAAGACCACATCCACATCCTTACTACATCCAATGGTTCAACAATAGCGGCAAGGTTAAGGTAACACGTCTTTGTTAGTGTGCATTTTAGTATCTCTACATATCTTGATTATGTTGATTGTGTTGTGGTACCTATGCAAGCATGTTCCTTATTACTTGGTAGAGAAAAATGTGAAAATCTCAAAAGAATTTGAGCGACACATGAAGCCTAATAATAAACCATCTCATTTCTGAAATTAAATTGAAAAGTGATAGTGATATTGATGGTTGTGCGTGCCTTCCTCTTGTATCACGGTTGGAGGTGGCACCTTGAAGGAGGTGATGGTGCAGGTGAAGGAAGTAGATGATGCACGTGGTGTCCATGATGAAGGTCGACTGCAGAAAAGTTAGTGCGCCAATACACTGCCGATCCAAGCACTTCACGCTCAGCTTTACAAGCAAGATGGAATAAACGAGTGATATTATTATAATCCTTATAGTCTAGAATGGTCTGAATCTCTATTTAATCCACCCGTAAAACGTGCAAGCATAGCTTCATTCTCCTCAACAATACCACATCTAATCAAGCCGTTTGTAATTCCCGATAATATTCTTCTACAGAATTTTTCCTTGTCTTAAGCGCTGCAATTTTTGAAGTAATTCACGTTGATAATATGGTGGAACCCAACGAGTACGCATAGCAGTTTTCAAAGCAGCCCAAGTAGTGGAACGGGATATAATCTACAATGTTCAGACCACCAAACACACATAAAGCTAGTGAAAGCACAAACAGCAAGCAGGAACACGTCTCTCCTCGGGATATTGTAAACATGTAAATCGTTGTTCAGTTTCTAACTCCCAAGTAAGATATATATCAGAACATATCTACCCTCAAATGGTGGAATATTCAATTTCAGTTTAGGGAGATGGTCATGATCTCGCACTGAGGGGAGCCGAACATTGCCATTATTTGCATGAGGACGACTGGTGGTTGTGGTGCTGGTGGTTGCACGTAGTTCGATGTTGATCAACCTCATCCTCGTAATCTCCCACATAATCATCCTCGCCGCTACCAGCAGCAGCAGAGCATGGAGCCAAAGAAGCACCAACAGCAGAGCAGCGGCACCGAAGTTTGTCCTGGCTCAATCGAACACGCTGAGCTCGTCCATACCGATTCGGAAGGGGCGAGTTGTTGTCGTTGCAGAGGTGCGATAGGTGCAGCCGTGGTGGTTGTGGAAAACGCGCGAGCAATTCATCAAACTTGCTATCAAGCTTTGTTTCAAACGCCTTCTCAATGCCATCTATCTTCTCCATGGCCTCACAAATCTGTTTAGCACATCTTGCACCTGTCCAATCATCATTTGCTGAAACTTATCATGTAGCTGTTTGTTCGTCAGTTCTCCCAATCAGTCTCATCGGCTTGTGATCCTGCAATGGTTAGCAGCAATAGAAACACACAACAATATGATCCTACAGACTACTAGGAAGTGGTGGTGGTGGTGTGGTGGACGATCACAAACCGTCAAGCAAATCTCAAATTCTTACCAGTTCTTACCCAGAAGGCGGCGGTGATCGGCAACCGTTGTAGTCAAAACTCTCAAAGCTTGGATATAGCGATTACCAGGGGAGAGTTCAACGCACGACGAGATGTATGTGGAGCTGGGAAGGCTTATAATATGGTAGCAAAAGGGTCAGACAATAATCAATTCAGAGATGCAAAGTTGAATAAACGCTCAACGATGGTATTTGGTTGGTCCTAGGCTAGACCGTGCTAGAGACGCGAGCCTAGAACACTAACAAAATCACGGCACTGACGTAAACAAGGGAGGAGCACACTCTGAAATTTTTTTTCGCTCTTTTTTTTTTTTGCTTTTTTTTTTGTTTTTTTTTTGCGAAAAATCACTATAATGGCGAGTGTCTCAAAACTCTTCCAGGTCAAACTGACAGGATGGGCACAAAATTTTTTCGACGAATTTTTTTTTCATCGCTCGACCCAAAAACTGGAAACGGGTCAAAAAAAAACTTTCTATAACGGCGACTGTCTCAATACGCTTAGAAACACCTAAAAATAGGATAGCCAGAAATTTTTTTGTCCCGTGCGTTTTTGGAAAATTTTGGGCCTAAACGGAGGGTGGTTTCCGGACTCTTTTTTTTTTGGCTTTTTCGTGGACTGTAGGTATGAAGAACAGACTCGATCTAAACTACGAAAAACTGTAAAATCTCACCGAGCAACCTGGAAATCTGATACCACTTGATAGAGGCAGAGGTGTCCGCCTTCGATGAGATGGTGGCTATCGTTTTGGATGAAGTCGACTTTGACGATCCGACTATGAACGCGTGCGAGGACGTCGGCGCCTTAGCAATCGCTAAACCATCTCGAGAGGTTATTGACCCACGCCGAGCACGATCAACTGACCACGAAGGTCTGTTTCTGCAGCAAACGAAGAACAAGCAAGAAACTAAGATTGCAACTGGATATCGCGAATATAAGAGGGAAGCTTTATTGATCAAGGTGGGGTTCTGTGACGCCTTTGTGCGGTCGTGGAACACAAACGAAACGCTGTGAAGTTGCAGCTATGGCGAACTTTTAATCTAAACAAAACCCAAAGTCTAAACGGTGCCCTAAGGGCTGTATATATGGAGGAAGAGGGGTGAATTTAGTGGCCCTTGGTGGAGGGGTCCAAACTAACCCTATCTCTTGTTTCCCCACACATCTGAGACTCTAAAAATAGCCTATACTAAGGTATTTCGAAATTACATGGGCCTGGCCCAATAATAAGGTGACGCAGCACCTAGAATAGCCTCTGGACGAAATTTATGAAGTGGCATCTTGTATATTTCGTCCAAGGCTTCATGCACTCATTATGGTGGCTTCAAAGTCCTGAAATCATCACTTGTAACTCCATTCTTGTCCCCCTTTCGCATGCCATCATCTCCATGCTTGTTCTTGCTCCAATGTTCATCCTTCTCCAAGCAAGGCCCTTCATTTGTAAGCAAAACAAATGTATCCAATTTAGGCAGCATCATATTCTCATGAACATTAGAATCATTACCAAGAAACGAAAGTACCTGGTACTTTAGTTGGCGTGCGCGAGCTCTAGTAATTGGTCCAGTATGTATAGCAGCAGGGGCTGTGGGTGTAACAATGGTATTGGATATAGCTATCGTGTCTAGTTGCTGGTCTTCGCCTATGGACATATGGCATCTTCGCCAACAAGAACCTCAAGACTACACTCAAGAGAAGCTACCCAAGCTCAAGTCCGCGACTTCCACGAGCTACTACGACCTCGACACCGACCACAAGATTCCTTTCTATGGGACTCAAGAACCCGAGGAGTACCTCGAGTGGGAGCGTTTGATGGGCGACTACCTCAAGCTACATCAAGTTCGTCCCAAGATCAAGTGAAGTGCGCCACAAGAAACTTCCACGACCACGCCGACATGGTGGCTTCACACACCTTCGGAGAGCTACGAGATGAGTTTGCCCAAGACGAAGAGAGCTTTACGGCGAGAGTTTGTGCCTCCAACCTACACGGAACAACTTCGACGCCAATTGGAGAACACCACCCAAGGATCCAAGTCCATCGACAAGTACTTCAAGGAGATGATGATTGCCTTATGACGAGCAGGCGTGGATTTAACCCCATTTCGATGAAGTTCCACTTCATGATGGGATTGCACAACGACATCTCCAAGACCATCTTCCTCGAGAACTACAAGTCCATCGACGACTACTACATTGGTGCTCTCAAGGCGGAACAAGAACTCATGAAGGCCAAGGCTTCTCCACCCCAAGCAAACTTCGTAGCGACCAAGCTCCACGACAAGCATGAGGCTAGTACCACCATGATGTCCAAGGCCGACAAGCTCCAAGACGATGCTCCCAAGTGTGACTTCACCGCCATCCCTCTTTGTGGCATTGATGATGCCGAGTCTACTTTCGACTATTTTTCAAGAGTGCGGTGAAGAGTACGACTCACGGAGACCCTCAAGGACCAAGCTTTGGAGGCGAGCGACAAGGTGGCGAGCAAGGATGATGCTTCCATCTTAGGAGGCGAGAGTGATGATGTGCCATCTTGGCCTTCATCCACGACGAGAGTGATGTTGAGCCATCTTCGCCTTCATCTACTGGCGACGGTGACGAGATGATCGAGCATGGGATTTTCCTTCGGTCATGGAGGAGAGTGATGATGTGCCATCTTCGCCTTCATCCACGCGCATTTACGACGAGATGGTTGAGCATGGGATCTTCCTTCGACCACGGCGACGATGATGACTTGAGTGACTTGTGCCACCATATTGAGAGTGAGAGTGACTTCACCACTAGCCCCATATATGATGAGTTACCACAATTCCCATGTGAGGAGAGCCACAACCCCCACCACTTGAGTGAGATGAGTGACTCCACCATACGTGAGTTTGAGTGCACCTATTTTGAGGGAGTGAGTGAACCACCACATAGAGAGAGTGAGATAGTTGATAGGTCTCGTGAGGCCATTTGCATTTCTAACAACTTGACCTCTACCTCTATTGTGTCTTCTCGTTTGGTGCTAGGTCCCATTTATGATGACGCGCCGATCCTCGACGACTTCGTCCTCCCTTTGGACAAGATGATGGCCATGGTGGGTTATGATGCACCGCCCCACATGGTTCCATCAAGATGATGATGATGACCACCATTTGGTCTTTCCCACCTCACCTACACCACTTGAGTGGAATGACAAAGGTAACATAGGTGAAGGTGATGCTCTAGTCCCACTAGTGGACATTCTTGACATTGATTGCTTGCATGATGTTGATCCACCTATTGCCATGCTTCATGCTAGTATGATTTCCCCATGCGATGATTTGGCCATTTATGATGAGTATGATGATTCTCTTGTGGAGTCTATTAGTTGTGATGCCATGTTACATAGGATTTCTTGTGACAATTCTTTAGGTCACATCATGTTTGATAATCCGCTTGACTTGTCATATGATATGCATGGGATCAACCATATGTCTTATTTGCAATCTCTTCATAGTGACTATGCATATGCCATTAAAATAAACCCAATTTGCACATATGGCATAGATGACAAGCCCATGGTTATTGGCATTTGTTTCTCTTGTGATAATATTGATATGCTCCCTTTGCATCATTTATCTCATATGCCATGCCATGACCACCTAGCTTCGGATATGCATTGTTTTGGATGTTGTCCATTTTCTCCATATGATGTTTCCGATATTGCTCATGAGGAGACCCCCATAGTTTCCTCATACATTTTAGGAGATTTTGACCCATCCATCCATTGCATGATCCCAATACTTGTGTGCACCATATGCTCCCCATGAATAAACAAGCTTTTGATGTGCCTTATACTTGTTTGCTCAATTTGTGTCCCCATCGTGTCATACATAACAACTATTCTTTCATGATGGATGACATGTTCCCATACCATGCATCAAATTTCTTTGAGCGATACCTATCTTGTGCTAACTCACATGTGCACATACACATCATGATGGATGATGTGTACATTTACCACACACACAATTTCTTTCGTTTGTGTCTCTTTTGTGTAGGTACCCATGAATACTTGTCAACCTCCCAATCCCACGAGTTGACAAAACGAGCTCTTGAGAGCAACGATGAATTGGGATCACGTGGATTGTCTTTACCACCGTCCCCTTCGCGCAAGGACTACACGCAACTCCTCTACTTGGCTCTCACACGGCTATGGGCCATTTACCACTTCTCACATTATGCTCATTTTACCGTGTTCACTTTGCATGCTATGCTTGCTTCTATGCCTTTGCCATGCAATTGTGACCCTTGTTTGCATCCACCCATGATTCTTCATTATGATATTCCTATGTGTATTTGCATGCTTGGTGGAGATCCTTGTTGCTTTTGCCATGTTTATCATGTGCCCCATTCTATTGATGCTTGCTGTGTTGGGAGAGTCATGATGACCCATTGCTATTCACATAGGGCTTCTCGCCAATACATTCATGATATTGTACTCATATCTTGCTTTCATGCTTGTGCTATGACTTGTGAAGTATTCATGCCCACTATTTGCACCAATGACATGTTTGCCATGATTCCTCCTAGTATGTTGCATCTTCGCACTACTAGCTTGCTTGATTTGATAGCTATGAATGCTCGCTATATTGCATCACCCATGTTCCACTACTTGCTTTCTTGGGTTGATGACATATATGCCTTGTGTGTTGCATCTAGTTCTTCACATATGCCATGTCCCTTTGCTTATCACATGCTTGACTTGATTGCCTCACACATGATGAACAATTGCTCTTTCCATTGTGTTGAGTGCCACGATATCTTCACTACACCCTATGCACGTTATGCTTGGATTGTCTTGCACTTGCCCCATGTGTTTAGACATTTCACTATATTTGGTGTTGTGAATGACTCTTATGCCTACCATAGGCCGTTCATTGAGCTCTTTATGCATGCTTGCTATGACCTTGAGGTAGATGCTTGTTCACTTATCACATATATTTGCATCTTGACCTCCCATTTGCATGCTTGTTCCCATGACATACTTGATTGTGCTCAATTTATAGGCTCAAATGCCATGCCACACTTCTTTGTCAAACCATATGCTATGCTTGATGACAACACTTGTTGGGTGAATCACCTCTTGAATGCTTGGTTTTGCTCTTACGACAACCACATTTGTTTTTCCAAGTGCTTGTTATCTTTGCTACTTTTGAAGGAATTACAAGACGGTGCGACATTGGAGGGTGCCCATTTGGAACTACAAGATGACGAATGCTTGGTGATCGTCCACTTCTACACGACGACATCATCTCTTTCCCATGGTGATTTGGATTTCGATCCGAGGTCGGATCTTTCCCAAGGGGGAAGGGATGATGCGGAGCATCCTACGGACATCACCATGTCAAGAGCCCATTTGGCAAGTGACACGTACGACATCTACGTCACACACACTAAGGTGAATCATCTCCTTTACACGTGCTCACTTGACCCCTTCGAGGATGGCATACTACTTGACACTTCTCCCGTGTGCATGCATAGGTATTTTCGGAACTTTACGGACGACGAGGAGGAGTGCAAGCGCCAAGGAACGACTACACAATCCGCGAGGGAAGCGTGGAAGAGAAGACGAAGAAAGGAAGAAGAAGAACGGAGTAGGATCGAGTTGCCCGGATCATCCGGACCCCACCGGACGATCCGGACCGAGCCTCGATGATCCGGACGACCTCCGGACGATCCGCTAACGCGCCAAGACAACAGAACCTGCTCGACGGCCGGATCATCCGAACGGTCGCCCGGATCATCCGGACTTCGACACCGGATCATCCGCCACCATCCGGATCATCCGGACCCACTGCAGGCGTGACTTGGGCCGAAGCCCGTGTACCCCTTCGCGCCTCACTTACCCCTTCGCCCCTTGGGATATAAACAGACCTCACCCACCTCCTTTCTAGGGTTAGCAAAGTGATAGCTCATTCTTAGGTGAGCTTTGCTCCTACCTATCTCTACTCTTGAGAGAGAGAGACCATTACTCCATTGGAGGCCAAGACCTCCATCTAGGAGAAGATCCCGCGGGATATCATCAAGACCCCCCTTGTGGGAAGATCCATCTAGGATATCATCAAGACCTCCTCTTGGAGATGAACCTTACCTTGTATCTTTCCCTTTGTTGTTCATGTACCTTGTGGATCTTGCGTGTTTGATTGTCTAGTGGATGTGTGATTTGGACTTGTTCTTGATGAGGACATCAATACCATTGTTACACCCACAGCCCCTGCTGCGATACATACTGGACCAATTACTAGAGCTCACAAGACGCCAACTAAATTACTGGTACTTTCGTTTCTTGGTAATGATTCTAATGTTCATGAGAATATGACGCTGTTTAAATTGGATACATTTGTTTTGCTTACAAATGTAGGGCCTAGCTTGGAGAAGGATGAACATTGGAGCAAGAACCAGCATGGAGATGATGGCATGCTAAGGGGACAAGAATGGAGTTACAAGTGATGATTTCAGGACTTTGAAGCCACCATAATGAGTTCATGAAGCCTTGGACGAAATATACAAGATGCCACTCCATAAATTTCGTCCAGAGGCTATTCTAGGTGCTCGTCACCTTATTATTGGGCCAGCCCATGTAATTTCGAAATACATTAGTATAGGCTATTTTTAGAGTCCGATGTGTGGGAAACAAGAGATAGGGTTAGTTTGGACCCTCCACCAAGGGCCACGAAATTCACCCCTCTTCCTCCATATATACAGCCCTTAGGGCACCGCTTAGACTTGGGTTTTGTTTAGATCAAAAGTTCGCCATAGCTGCAACTTCACAGATTTCGTTTGTGTTCAACGACTGCACAAAGGCGCCACAGTAACCCCACCTTGATCAATAAAGCTTTCATCTTATATTCGCAATATCCAGATTGCAATCTCAGTTTCTTGCGTGTTCTTCGCTTGCTCGCAGGAAATAGACCTCGTGGTCGTTGATCGTGCTCGGCGTGGTCAATAACCTCTCGGAGTTGGTTTAGCGATTGCTAAGGCGCGACGTCCTCGCACGTTCGTAGTCGGATCGTCAAAGTCGACTTCCACCAAAGCGAAATCCACCATCTCAACGAAAGACGGGACACCTCTGCCTCTATCAGTTCTTGAGTGTTTCCCCTTGTGATTTCTTCCCGTTCTTCCCCGTGTTCATCGTGTTCTTCGAGGGATCCCACTCCAAACGTGAAAGATCGTAGCTATAGGGTTCCACCCTACATCAAAAGTCCATAGATATATCCTCCCAAGGAACACTAGGCACAGGCAAAGGCATATATAAACCATGTGGATTGAGTCGTGACTTAGTTTTTTTACATGTAGTGCAGCGAGCAATAAAACGCTCAACATCCCGTCGCATCTTTGGCCAAAAGAAATGTGTAGCAAGTACGTCCTCCGTCTTCTTCACGCCAAAGTGTCCCATTAGTCCTCCTCCATGCGCCTCCTGTAACAACAAAAGACGAACGGAGCTAGCTGGAATGCATAGCTTGTTAGAACAAAACACAAATCCATCATTAACGCATTTAACTTGTTCCGTGTTCTACCTTCTTTACAATTCTGCAATACATCGCTAAATTCAGCATCATGCACATATTGATCTTTGATGGTCTCCAAACCAAATATTTTAAAGTCAAGTTGTGAAAGCATAGTATAACGACGAGACAATGCATCAGCAATAACATTTTCTTTACCCTTCTTGTGTTTAATGACATAAGGAAAAGTCTCAATGAATTCAACCCATTTAGCATGTCTACGATTCAGTTTAGCTTGACTTTTAATATGTTTCAAAGATTCATGATCAGAATGTATAAAAATTCTTTGGGCCATAAATAATGTTGCCATGTCTCTAAAGTCCGAACAAGAGCATATAATTCTTTATCATAAGTAGAATAGTTCAAACAAGGCCCACTCAATTTTTCAGAAAAGTATGCAATAGGTTTGCCATCTTGTAATAACACACCTCCTAATCCAATTCCACTAGCATCACATTCAAGCTCAAAAGTCTTATTAAAATCAGGAAGTTGGAGTAAAGGAGCATGTGTCAACTTAGCTTTCAATACCGTGAAGGCTTCTTCCTGTGCCGTACCCCAAACAAAAGGCACATCCTTCTTTGTAAGCTCGTTGAGAGGTGCAGCAATGGTGCTGAAATCTCTCACAAAACGCCTATAGAAACCAGCGAGGCCAAGGAAACTCCTCACTTGTGTGACCGTTTTGGGCTGCGGCCAACTCTCAATAGCTTCAATCTTGGCTTTATCAACTTCAATTCCTCGTGGAGTAACAACATAGCCAAGAAAGATACTCGGTCGGTGCAAAAGGTGCACTTCCCAAGGTTACCAAACAAACGTGCATCACGTAGAGCATTAAAAACAGCACATAAATGTTCCAAATGTTCTTGATAGAGGCAAAGGTGTCCCGTCTTTCGATGAGATGGTGATGAGGACATCAATACCATTGTTACACCCACAGCCCCTACTGTTACATATACGGGACCAATTACTAGAGCTCGCGCACGCCAATTAAATTACCAGGTACTTTCGTTTCTTGGTAATGATTCTAATGTTCATGAGAATATGATGCTGCCTAAATTGGATACATTTGTTTTGCTTACAAATGAAGGGCCTAGCTTGGAGAAGGATGAACATTGGAGCAAGAACACGCATGGAGTTGATGGCATGCGCAAGGGGATCAAGAATGGAGTTATAAGTGACGATTTCAGGACTTTGAAGCCACCATAAGGAGTGCATGAAGCCTTGGACGAAATATACAAGATGCCACTTCATAATATTCGTCCATAGGCTATTCTAGGTGCTGCGTCACCTTATTATTGGGCCAGGCCCATGTAATTTCGAAATACTTAAGTATAGGCTATTTTTTAGAGTCCGTATGTGTGGGGAAACAAGAGTTAGGGTTGGTTTCGGACCCCACCCTCAAGGGCCACGAAATTCCCTCCTTTTCCCCCATATATACAGCCCTTAGGGTCGCTTAGACTTCGGGTTTTGTTTAGATTAAAAGTTCGCCATAGCTGCAACTTCACGTGATTTCGCTTGTGTTCCACGACCGCACAAAGGCGCCACAGAACCCCACCTTGATCAATAAAGCTTTCCTCTTATATTCGCAATATCCAGATTGCAATCTTAGTTTCTTGCTTGTTCTTCGCTTGTCTGCAGGAAATGACCTTCGTGGTCGTTGATCGTGCTCCAGCGTGGTCAATAACCTCTCGGAGTTGGTTTAGCGATTGCTAAGGCGCGACGCCTCTCGACGCTCGTAGTCGGATCGCCAAAGTCGACTTCATCCAAAATGATAGCCACCATCTCATCGAAAGACGGGACACCTCGCTCTATCAAGTGGTATAAGATTTCCGTGTTGCTCGGTGAGATTTTACAGCTTTTTCGTAGTTTAGATCGAGTCGTTCTTCATACCTATAGTCCACGAAAAAGCCAAAAAAATTAGGTTAGTTCATCCCATCCGAACCAATCGAGCCTTTGCATAATCTTTTCTCAGATTTGCTTTGTTGAATATGCGGTTGCATCGTCGTGTCAAGTTGCTGGTCTTAGCGCCTAGTCTTTTAGAGTTTCGAAGTTCATTCACAAAGTTGTCACGCCGCCGCGCCATATATCACCACCGCATCATCACCGCCAATCCAATCCATATACGCCACCACATATCCGCCGCCATCACGCCTAATCCGAGTTCACCGCAACATATATCCGCCACCGTCCGAAGTTCCACCAGATTCATCTCCGCCACCATCCGCGCCCCACCAGTTTCATCTCCGCCACGGTCCTAGTCCGAGTCCAAGAATTGTTGCATTGTTCTCGATTTCAGATCACGCGATACTCGAGTCGTGATGAGAAGGACTCGAACTTCCGAGCCATCCGTAGAAGAAAAATATTTCCAGTTTCAAAAAAAATTTGTAGACTTTTTGAAAAAATTTGTTATGAGCAAAAAAAGAGGAAAAAAAGTGCAAAAAAAAAGTGAAAAAAAGAAAAAAAAAATTTAGTGTGTGCTCCTCCCTTGTTTACGTGCAGCGCCGTGATTTTGTTGGTGTTCTAGGCTCGCGTCTCTAGCACAGTCTAGCCTAGGACCAAAGACAAGATCGTCGTTGAGCGCTTATTCAACTTTACATCTCTCGAATTGATTATCACGACCCTTTTGCTACCATATTATAAGCCTTCCCAGCTCCACATACATCTACGTCGTGCGTTGGACTCTCCCTGGTAATTGCTCTATCCAAGCTTTGAGAGTTTTGACTACAACGGTTGCCGATCACCGCCTGCTGCTGGCTACATGATAAATGTCAGCAAATTATGAGTGGACAGGTGCAAGATGTGCTAAACAGATTTGACGAGGCCATGGAGAAGATAGATGGCATTGAGAAGACGTTTGAAACAAAGCTTGATAGCAAGTTTGATGAATTGCTCGCGCGTTTTCCACAACCACCGCCGATCGCACCTATCGCACCTCTCAAGAACGACAACAACTACGCCCCTTCCGAATCAGTATGGACGAGCTCAGCGTGTTCCTATTGAGCCAGACAAAATTTGGTGCCGCTGCCACTGCTGTTGGTGCTTCTTTGGCTCCTCTACATCGCTGCTGCTGGTAGCGACGAGGATGATTATGTGGGAGATTACGAGGATGAGGTTGATCAACATCAGAACTACGTGCAACCACCAGCACCACAACCACCAGGTCCTCCACATGCAAATAATGGCAATGTTAGGGCTCCCCCTCAGGTACGAGATCATGACCATCTCCCTAAACTGAAATTGAATATTCCACCATTTGAGGGTAGATATGTTCCTGATATATATCTTACTTGGGAGTTAGAAACTGAACAACGATTTACATGTTTACAATATCCTGAGGAGAGACGTGTTCCTGCTGCTGTTTGTGCTTTCACTAGCTTTGCATGTGTGATGAGGACATGACTACCTTGTATATGACCAAAAATATTGCATACATGCATATTTGTCAGGTGATTTCTAGTGCAAACTATTCAATAATCTATTTATGTTATCCAGAACAAAAATACTTCACACACTTTTGTGTTTTGTCTAATTGCAGGTGTATGGGACATTTGGACTGCACAGACATACCTGACTCAAAACGCCAACAACTTTTTCATACGGACTCCGAATTGGGTGATTCTTTTTTTGTTGGAAAGTAGATTTCATGCTCTTTCCAGCACAATTGGAATCACCTTAAAATCCGTCCGGAGCGTTGAGTTATGGACGAAACAATCTAACGCTGCAGCAGAATCCTAGTCAAACTACAAGTCCAAAGGTGTTACGTCACCTCCACTTGGGCCCATGAGCCTTGTACGACCTAGAATTAGTTTTAGGCTGCCTTGGGACGTCCTCCCACCTCCTTGGCCGTCACCTTGCTCCTATATAAGTAGATCCATCTAGTAGCTTTTCCCTTGGGATTTGTTTAGTTAAAAGTTAGCCATTGCAACTTCGTGTACTTCGTTTGTGTCCAACGACCAGACCAAGACCACTTTCGGATCCCCACCTTTATCAATACTTCATACATACTTGCAATATTCAGATTGCTTTTATCATATTCTTGCTTGTTCTTCGATTGCTTGCAGGAATAGACCTTCGTGGTCAGGCTGATCGTGCTTCCGCATCGCCAAGAACCTTAGGAGATTGGTTTAGCGATTGCTAAGGCGCAACGTCGGCACGCTTGTAGTCGGATCGTCAAAGTCGCTCCACCAAATCGATAGTTATCATCTCATCGAAAGATCGGGACACCCCGCCTTTATCAAGTGGTATCGGTTTTCAGGTTGCTCGGTGAGATTTTACAGCTTTTTCATAGTTTAGATCGCATCGTCATTCATACCTATAGTCCATGAAAAAGCCACAAAAAAGTTAGATCTGTTCATCCTTTATCCAAGCCATCGAGCCTTTGCAATTTTCTATTCGTTGCTTGCATAGTTGAATTATCGGTTGCATCGGCGTGTCGCTTGCTGGTCTTAGTGTCTAGTTCCTTTAGAGTTTCGAAGTTCTGTTCACATTAGTCACGCCGCTGCATCATTATCCTCCCGCTGTCCACCATCCCATCTATTAATTTCCACCACGTGCTACGCACTGTTCATTGTCATAATCATAGTTGAGGTCATTCACATCTTCGCCTGATCCAATCTGCATCTTATCTAGTTTGTCTTGGAAAGAGGGAGAAAAGAAAAGAGAGAAAAAAAAGAGAGCAAAAAAGGGAAAAAAAAGAGAGAGAAGAAAAAGAAAAAAAAACGTGAGAAAAAAAAAGAGAGAAGAAAAAAAAAGGATCTATCTAGAATCAATCTCGTACCTGAATTCGGATTGGAATCTGTTTTGCGTATTGTTCAGAAAAACAGGTGTATCTTCCTCATACGAAGTCCGTTTTGACTCCGTGAGTACTCAAATTGAAGCTAGAGACGAGCCGCATCTAAATAGTTGCAGAAGCTTGTTCAATATTTGACACCTCAAAATCGGCTTCTAAATAGGTGTTTTTGCCCTCTGAAGTTCGTGAACACAGCTTGTTCCAATTTTTCAGGCCGGTTTTAGAATTCTTTGACTCCTCATATCAACTCAGAATTGAGTGATTCTTTTTGCATTGGAAAGCTTGAGTTAGTAGCATTCTTTGAAAGAATTTATCAGAAAATTGGCTCAAACTTTTCAAGAGGAAAGTTGAGAGAGAGTTGTTGTATGTCCTGCTTGGCGCTTGTTTTTCATCATTATCTTCACCGCTGCCAGGATCTTCACTTATATCTTGCTGTCAAGAGCTACTTAGTATCCTTCATTGATGCTAGTTGTGCTACGCCGTGACCTCATTAGTGTTCTAGGCTCGCCTCTAGTCCGGTCTAGCCTAGGACCAGCACAAGACCGTTGTTGAGCGCTTATTCAACATTGCATCTTTGAATTGATTATTGCTAAATTTTTTGCTACCATATATAGCCAACCCAGCTCCACATATTTCTACACCGTATATACGACGTTCTCTCGGCAATCGCTTTACACAATCTTCAGAGTTACTTAACACCGCTGGTTGCCTGTCACCACCTACCGCATGGTAAGAACTTGTAAGATATTGATATTTGCTTTACTGTGAGCACTTTACAACCACATCCTAGTAGTTCATAGGAACATTATTCTCGAATTTTGTTTCTTGTTTCTACTAATCATGACAGGTTTCGGAGATAAAAGTTCTTGGACAACGAACACATCTTCACCATCATGAGAGTTGGGACAACACACACAAGCACATGGCCAGGTTAGCTCTTTACCGTTATTTGAGGGTAGATTTAATCCTGCTATTTATCTAGCTTGGGAGCTTGAAGTAGAACAAGTTTTTAGTCAGCATGTTTTTCCGAACTTGAGCGAGTACGAGCTGCCACTAGAGCATTTATCGGTTTTGCTTCGTTTGGTGGAGTGTGCATTGTAAGAAAAACATTGATAACCAACCCACAACTTGGAAAGATTTGAAAGATGTAATGAGAAAACAGTTTTTCCCTCCTTACTATCATCGTGAATTGCTTCACAAATTTGAACAATTTAAAAAAGGCACCTACTAGAGAAGCCCCACCTCGGATTGTGAGCGCGACATCATCTCAAGAGTATGGTGCGTTGTCTACGTGTGTACCTACATCAGCTACGTCTTTGTGATGAGGACATGACTACCTTGGATAAGACCAAAAATATTGTATACATGCATATTTGTCAGGTGATTTCTAGTGCAAACTATTCAATAATATATTTATGTTATCCAGAACAAAAATACTTCACATACTTTTGTGTTTTGTCTAATTGCAGGTGTGTGGGACATTTGTACAATCCACATATGAAGATAAGGAAAAGGAGAAGTTTAGGTGCTGTTCAAAAGTCTTCTCACGTCACTTTTGGGCCAAGAGAAGATAGAGTCCAAGTCTCTCACGTTCTGGATTCAGATTCGGACTGCACAGACATACCTGACTCAAAACGTCAACAACTTTTTCATACGGACTCCGAATTAGGTGATTCTTTTTTTGTTGGAAAGTAGATTTCATGCTCTTTCCAGCACAATTGGAATCACCTTAAAAGCCGTCCGGAGCGTTGAGTTGTGGACGAAACAATCTGACGCTGCACCAGAATCCGAGTCAAACTACAAGTCCAAAGGTGTTACGTCACCTCCACTTGGGCCCATTGGTCTTGTACGACCTAGGGTTACTTTTAGGCTGCCTTGGGACGTTCTCCCACCTCCTTGGCCGTCACCCCTTGCTCCTATATAAGTAGATCCATCTAGTAGCTTTTTGCTTGGGATTTGTTTAGTTAAAGTTAGCCATTGCAACCGTGTACTTTGTTTGTGTCCAACGACCAGACCAAGACCGCTTACGGATCCCCACCTTTATCAATACTTCATACATACTCGCAATATTCAGATTGCTTTTATCATATTCTTGCTTGTTCTTCGATTGCTTGCAGGAATAGACCTTCGTGGTCGTTGATCGTGCTCGGCGTGGTCAATAACCTCTCGGAGTTGGTTTAGCGATTGCTAAGGCGCAACGTCGTGCACGTTTATAGTCGGATCATCAAAGTCGTCTCCATCAAATCGATAGTTATCATCTCATCGAAAGATCGGGACACCCCGACTCTATCAAGTGGTATCAGTTTTCAGGTTGCTCGGTGAGATTTTACAGTTTTTCATAGTTTTGATCGCATCTATCATTCATACCTATAGTCTATGAAAAAGCCACAAAAAAAAGTTAGATTTGTTCATCCTTTATCCAAGCCAGTCTGAGCCTTTGCAATTTTCTATTTGTTGCTTGCATAGTTGAATTATCGGTTGCATCGTCGTGTCAGTTGCTGGTCTTTGTGTCTAGTTCCTTTAGAGTTTCGAGTTCTGTAAACATTAGTCACGCCGCCGCTGCATCATTATCCCTTCCGCTGTCCACCATCCCATCTATTAATTTCCACCACGTGCCACGCGCTGTTCATTGTCATAATCATAGTTGAGGTCATTCACATCTTCGCTTGATCCAATCTGCATCTTATCTAGTTTGTCTTGGAAAGAGGGAGAAAAAAAGAGAGAGAAAAAAAGAAAAAAAAAGAAAAAGAGAGAGAAGAAAAAAAAGCGTGAGAAAAAAAAAGAGAGAAGAAAAAAAATTGGATCTACCTAGAATCAATCTCGTACCTGAATTCGGATTGAAATCTGTTTTGCGCACTGTTCAGTAAAACAGGTGTATCTTCCTCATACGAAGTCCGTTTTGGCTCCGTGAGTACTCAAATTGAAGCTAGAGACGAGCCGCATCTAAATAGTTGCAGAAGCTAGTTCAATATTTGGCACCTCAAAATCTGCTTCTAAATAGGTCTTTTTGCCCTTTGAAGTTCGTGAACACAGCTTGTTCCAATTTTTCAGGCTGGTTTTAGAATTCTGTGACTCCTCATATCAACTCGGAATTGAGTGATTCTCTTTGTATTGGAAAGCTTGAGTTAGTAGCATTCTTTGCAAGAATTTATCAGAAAATTGGCGCAAACTTTTTAAGAGGAAAGTTGGAGAGAGAGTTGTTGTATATCCTGCTTGGCAGTTGTTTTTCATCATTATCTTCACTTATATCTTACTGTCAAGAGCTACTTAGTATCCTTCATTGATGCTAGTTGTGCTACGCCGTGACCTCATTAGTGTTCTAGGCTCGCGTCTCTAGTCCGGTCTAGCCTAGGACCAGCACAGAGACCGTCGTTGAGCGCTTATTCAACATTGCATCTTTGAATTGATTATTGCTAAATTTTTGCTACCATATATAGCCAACCCAGCTCCACATATTTCTACACCGTGTACGACGTTCCGGCAATCGCTTTACACAATCTTTGAGTTACTTGACACCGCTGGTTGCCTCGTCACCACCGCCGCATGGTAAGAACTTGTAAGATATTGATATTTGCTTTACTGTGAGCACTTTACAACCACATCCTAGTAGTTCATAGGAACATTATTCTCGAATTTTGTTTCTTGTTTCTACTAATCATGACAGGTTTCGAGATAGAAGTTCTTGGACCATTTAACACATCTTCACCATCACGAGAGTTGGGACAACACACACAAGCACATGGCCAGTTAGCTCTTCACCGTCATTTGAGGGTAGATTTAATCCTGCTATTTATCTAGCTTGGGAGCTTGAAGTAGAACAAGTTTTTAGTCAGCATGTTTTTTCGAACTTGAGCGAGTACGAGCTGCCACTAGAGCATTTACTGGTTTTGCTTCGTTTGGTGGAGTGTGCATTGTAAGAAAAACATTGATAACCAACCCACAACTTGGAAAGATTTGAAAGATGTAATGAGAAAACAGTTTTTCCCTCCTTACTATCGCCGTGAATTGCTTCGCAAATTTGAACAATTTAAACAAGGCAATAACACTGTTCATACTTACTACCAAGAGTTCAAATCTTATATGCATCATTGTGACATAGAAGAATCTGAGGATGATACAATGAATAGATTTTTGGTGGTTTGAACCATGATATTCGTGCAAGATTTCAGTATATTCCTCGTTGCATTACCGGTATGTATGTTCGTGCTTGTACCTTTGAGAGACGATTCAGGAGGATGCATTGGGTGACTACAACAACTACTATTCCAGATCATGCTCACCACCGTCGGTTGGTTCCTCCACCGTTGCACCTACTAGAGAAGCCCCACCTCGGATTGTGAGCGACATCATCTCAAGAGTATGGTGCATTGTCTACGTGTGTACCTACATCAGCTACGCCTTTGCGACAAGGTAACAATAAAGGTATTGATGATATAACTTCACATGAGAATGATGCATCCCTAGTTAACTTGAATGCATCATGTGTTGAGTTACCTCGTGATTTGAGCACAACACCTATTTTAGAGAATCTTGATCTTTGTCATGAATGCGTCATGTGATCAAACAACTGAAATACCAACAATTTTGAGTGCACCCATTGAATTAACTGTTGATGCAAAAGAATCAATGTTTAATCGTTTTGATATGACCTCTAATCTTGGTGATGATTCTGTGTCGAATGACTCATTGCATGTTTGCTTATTTAAGCATATTGTAGCATGTAAATTTGATGCAAGTAAGGTTTATTCACCAATGTTGGGATGGTTTAATGATGAACATTGTCAATCTTTTGAAATAAATAAGAGCTTCACTTACATGTGCAAACTGAGTTGCAATATTTTCATGCCTTCTAGTTCTTGTGCTAATTTGTTGGCTTTAGATTTTATGAACTATGCAAGTTACTCATCTATTCATGTGTCATATATGCAAAAATCAAGGGAAGTAAAAATGGATGAGGTATACATATACAACATGTACACCTTGTCTCTTTTGTTAGCCACATTTCAGATTAAGCAACGCCGAGGACGGCTTTGTTTTCAAGAAGGGGAGGATGATGAGGACATGACTACCTTGGATAAGACGAAAAATATTGTATACATGCATATTTGTCAGGTGATTTCTAGTGCAAACTATTCAATAATATATTTATGTTATCCAGAACAAAAATACTTCACATACTTTTGTGTTTTGTCTAATTGCAGGTGTGTGGGACATTTGTACAATCCACATATGAAGATAAGGGAAAAGGAGAAGTTTAGGTGCTGTTCAAAAAGTCTTCTCACGTCACTTTTGGGCCAAGAGAAGATAGAGTCCAAGCCTCTCACGTTCTGGATTCAGATTCGGACTGCACAGACATACCTGACTTAAAACGTCAACAACTTTTTCATATGGACTCCGAATTGGGTGATTCTTTTTTTGTTGGAAAGTAGATTTCATTCTCTTTCCAGCACAATTGGAATCACCTTAAAAGCCGTCCGGAGCGTTGAGTTGTGGACGAAACAATCTGACGCTGCACCAGAATCCGAGTGAAACTACAAGTCCAAAGGTGTTACGTCACCTCCACTTGGGCCCATTGGTCTTGTACGACCTAGGGTTAGTTTTAGGCTGCCTTGGGACGTTCTCCCACCTCCTTGGCCGTCACCCCTTGCTCCTATATAAGTAGATCCATCTAGTAGCTTTTTGCTTGGGATTTGTTTAGTTAAAATTAGCCATTGCAACTTCGTACTTCGCTTGTGTCCAACGACCAGACCAAGACCGCCACGGATCCCCACCTTTATCAATACTTCATACATACCGCAATATTCAGATTGCTTTTATCATATTCTTGCTTGTTCTTCGATTGCTTGCAGGAATAGACCTTCGTGGTCGTTGATCGTGTTCGCGTGGTCAATAACCTCTCGGAGTTGGTTTAGCGATTGCTAAGGCGCAACGTCGTGCACGTTTGTAGTCGGATCATCAAAGTCGTCTCCACCAAATCGATAGTTATCATCTCATCGAAAGATCGGGACACCCCGCCTCTATCACTTTGCGACATGATGAGGACATCAATACCATTGTTACACCCACAGCCCCTGCTGCTATACATACTGGACCAATTACTAGAGCTCGCGCACGCCAACTAAATTACCAGGTACTTTCGTTTCTTGGTAATGATTCTAATGTTCATGAGAATATGATGCTGCCTAAATTGGATACATTTGTTTTGCTTACAAATGAAGGGCCTAGCTTGGAGAAGGATGAACATTGGAGCAAGAACAAGCATGGAGATGATGGCATGCGCAAGGGGGACAAGAATGGAGTTACAAGTGATGATTTCAGGACTTTGAAGCCACCATAATGAGTACATGACGCCTTGGACGAAATATACAAGATGCCACTTCATAAATTTCGTCCAGAGGCTATTCTAGGTGTCGTCACCTTATTATTGGGCCAGGCCCATGTAATTTCGAAATACATTAGTATAGGCTATTTTAGAGTCCGTATGTGTGGGGAAACAAGAGATAGGGTTAGTTTCGGACCCCTCCACCAAGGGCCACGAAATTCACCCCCTCTTCCTCCATATATACAGCCCTTAGGGCACCGTTTAGACTTTGGGTTTTGTTTAGATCAAAAGTTCGCCATAGCTGCAACTTCGCTGCGTGACTTCGCTTGTGTTCAACGACCGCACAAAGCGCCACAGAACCCCACCTTGATCAATAAAGCTTTCATCTTATATTCGCAATATCCAGATTGCAATCTCAGTTTCTTGCTTGTTCTTTGTTTGCTCGCAGGAAACAGACCTTCGTGGTCAGGTTGATCATGCTCCGGCGTGGTCAATAACCTCTCGGAGTTGGTTTAGCGATTGCTAAGGCGCGATGTCCTCGCACGTTCGTAGTCGGATCGTCAAAGTCGACTTCCACCAAAGCGAAATCCACCATCTCATCGAAAGACGGGACACCTTTGCCTCTATCACGACAAGGTAACAGTAAAGGTATTGATGATATAACTTCACATGAGAATGATGCATCCCTAGTTAACTTGAATGCATCATGTGTTGAGTTACCTGGTGATTTGAGCACAACACCTATTTTAGAGAATCTTGATACTGTCATGAATGCGTCATATGATCAAACAACTGAAATACCAACAATTTTTAGTGCACCCATTGAATTAACTGTTGATGCAAAAGAATCAATGTTTAATCATTTTGATATGACCTATAATCTTGGTGATCCTTCTGTGTTGAATGACTTATTGCATGTTTGCTTATTTAAGCATGTTGTAGCATGTAAATTTGATGCAAGTAAGGTTTATTCACCAATGTTGGGATGGTTTAATGATGAACATTGTCAATCTTTTGAAATGAATAAGAGCTTCACTTATATGTGCAAACTGAGTTGCAATATTTTCATGCCTTCTACTTCTTGTGCTAATTTTTTGGCTTTAGATTTTATGAACTATGCAAGTTACTCATCTATTCATGTGTCATATATGCAAAAATCGAGGGAAGTAAAAATGGATGACATATACATATACAACATGTACACCTTGTCTCTTTTGTTAGCCACATTTCAGATTAAGCAACGCCGAGGACGGCTTTATTTTCAAGAAGGGGAGGATTGATGTAGGGTGGAACCCTAATTCGCCGATCTTTCACGTTTGGAGGGGATCCTACGGAGGAAACACGAAGAACCCGCGGAAGCACGAGGGGAATCACGGGGAAAACGAGAGAGAATCACTCAACCAACAAGGAATCGATCACACAAGTGCTAGATCAACATACACACATGAGATCCACAAGATACATAGTCAACTAGGATAAGGATACAAAGGAACCGTTCATCTCCCGGAGGAGGCCTTGAATCCACGAGGGGATCTTCCCTAAAAGGGGTCTTGTATCCGAGAGGATCTTCTCCTAGATGGAGGCCGCGGTCTCTCACGAGGAGGAGATCCGATAGATGAGCGTAGCTCTATCTCTAACATGAGCTAAACCAACGCTAACCCTCAAAGTGGGGAGGAGGAGGTCTATTTATAGTGCTAAGCCACGAAGGGGTAAGTGAGGCGAAGGGGTACACGGGCCTCGCCCAAGTCACAAGACAAAGGGGTCCGGATGATCCGGATGGTGGCCCGGATGATCCGGGTGTCGGGGGTCCGGATGATCCGGGCGACCGTCCGGATGATCCGGCTTCGTCGAGGGGGCTTCTGTTGTCTTCGGTGCATTTACCCAGACGATCCGGGAGGGTCCGGATGATCCGGTTGGGCCGGATGATCCGGACGGCGGCCGGACGTCCGCCTCTCTACAACAGCCGCTCCATCTTCTTCTTCTCCTTTCTTCCGCTTCTCTTCCATGCTTGGCCTTGGTCCTGGATTCTCCTTGGTCATCCTGGTTGAACTCGAGTGCATACAAGGTCCACGCATGAGGTAGTAGCCATGTCTCATATGCGGAAAGTGACGGTTCAAGAGGAGTGAATTCACCTTGTGTCCGATGGCGCATAGTCGAGGTCTCATCTTATGTATCCTTGGGGCTTGGAGAGTAGTCGGAGTGTACATGGGGATGAACGTGGGATGCTCCGCATCATATCCCCCCCTTGGGAAAGATCCGACCTCGGATCGTGATCCTCATCACCATGGAAACGGTTGTCGTAGACGGACTTGTAGTTGGACGATGTTGAAGGCATGGTGCAATCCGTGTAGTCCAAGGTGTCGCCGGAGTGATAGACATGCAAAAAGAGCAAACACGAGCAACACTTGGAAATACAATGGTTAGCGCACACAAAGTGTCCATCATGTAAGAATGAGTCCGTGCGGCAAGATTGGTTGTGACAAAGCGCATGAAGCTTATCAAGATGATCTAGAATGAGATGCAAAGCATTCATGGGAGGAAATGCAATCATTGTGCACACAAATGTGTTGTAAATATGATCAATGCAACCACGGTGCAAAATGATGTCATAGTGAGACGGTTTATCAATAGCATGAATATGGCAATGGATGCTCCATATGTATATGTTATCATGCAATTGATGATGGACAATATGATCATGATGTATGAATATGCCTTCAAGGTAGATCACAACAAATTTGCTAAGGAAATGCGCAAGCTCATATATCATGGATGACATGCGAATACAAGATGCAACAAGGCAATCACAATGTGAGTCAATCCATGCATAGGGTGCAAACTTGTGGTGAGTATGATATGTCCATCGAGCATGACATGTGTGAGCACAATCAACAAATATGAAGGTGTTGGTGTACCAAAGCTCGATGTCGAGGCATGAGTGGAGTGCCGAAGGTGCATCCAATAAGTGCAAGCGCCTCAATGTGAAGGTCCATGTAGCCAATCTCCAATGTCGCTCCTCCGCTCACGAGATGTATCATGTAGACAACAAGAAGGAAACAACAATGAAAGAGTGACCCATCCAATATGCATATTTGAGGATTGCTCAAAGAGAATGAGTTCACCTTTATGAGAATGTCAAAATGTTGGTGTCGCACATCATGTATGCCTTCACATAACCAATATGTCGATAACGGCATCACCTTGTGAAACCTCCAAAATGAAAGAACATGACAAACACTGAAAAACAAATGAGGTTAGCGGAAATGCAAAACCTATCATTCGAGTGGTAAGATACCCAACAAGTGTATGCATCATGCTCATCATAAGAAAGTACAAGGAGCGTGTCATAGTATGGAGGCATATGATGCAAGAACAACCATGTGCAATAGGCTCAATCAAACAAGCATGCATCACAAGTAAAGTGTCCAAGTCTCCAAGATCAATAAGCATAGCAAGTTGGCACTCAATACAAGGTGATATGAGAGATGCAACTAATGGAGACAAGAGACAATGATCATGACAAATCAAGTGAGAGGCATCAACATCTATGTCATCAACCCAAGAAAGCAAGTAATAGTGGAACATGGGTGATGCAACATAGCAAGCAATCATAGCTATCAAGTCAAGCAAGCTAGTAGTGCGAAGATGCAACGTACTAGAAGGAATCATGGCAAGCATGTCATGTGTGCAAATAGTGGGCATGAATAATTCACATGTCATAGCACAAGCATGAAAGCAAGATGTGAGAAAAATAGCATAAATATCTTGGTGAGAAGCCATATGTAAATAGCAATGGGTCATCATGACTCTCCCAACACAACAAGCATCAATAGTATGGGGCACATGATAAACATGGCAATAGCAACAAGGATCTCCATCAAGCATGCAAATACACGAGAAGTAGCATAATGGTGAATCATGGGTAGATGCACTAAGGGTCACAATTGCATGGCAAGGGCATAGAAGCAAGCCTAGCATGCAAAGTAAACACGGTAAAATGAGCATAAGGTGAAAAGTGGTAAATAACCCATAGCCGTGTGAGAGCCAAGTAGAGAAGATGCGCTGTAGTCCTTGCGCCAAGGGGCGATGGTAAGGATAGTCCTCGGGATCCCAAAGCATCATTGCTCTCAAGAGCTCGTTAAATCAACTCTTGGGATTGAGAGGTCGACGAGTATACATGAGTACCTACACAAAACAAAGGCAAAGGGAAAAACTGTGTGCGTGGTAGATGTACACATCATCCATCATGATGCATACGTGCTTGTGTTGGTTAGCACCAAATATCCAATGCTCAAATAAATGAGATGCGTGATATAGAAACATGTCATCCATCATGATAGGTTTGTTATTATGTATAGCATAATGGAGACTCAAATTGTGTAATGCATCACGAGCAATGTCTAGAGCATTGTTATTCATGGAATGCATATGGTGCAAGCAATTATGTGAATCATGCAAAGTATGAAATGCATCAAGATCTCCTAATATGTATGAGGAAACTATGGGGGTCTCCTCATGAGCAAGAGTAGTAACATCATGTGGAGAATATTGACAACATCCAAAACAATGCATATTTGGGACAATGTAATCATGGCATGACATAGTAGATGAATTGCACAAATCATGTAAAGGAAGCATGGCAATATCATCACATGAAAAACAAAAGCCAATGACCATCAACTCGTCATCTATGCCATAAGTGCAAATGGGATTGATTTTAATGGGGCATGCATAGTTACTATGTTGAGATTGAAATGAAGCAATATGGGAGATCTCACTCATAGCATATGACAAGTTCAATGGATTGTCAAACATGAAGTGACCAATAGAATTTTCACATGATATCCTATGAAGCATAGCATCACAACTAGGCAACTCAACATGCTCATCATCATATTCATCATAAATAGGTAAGTCAAGGCATGAAGAAGTTTCACTAGCATGAAGCATGGAAATAGGTGGGTCAACATCATGGGAGCAATCAATGTCAAGAGAGTCCACTAGTGGGACAAGAGAAGCACCATCACCTATGTTACCTTTGGAGCGTCGCTCATGTGTTGTAGGTGAGGTGTTGAAGATCGTCTCGTTGTCATCTTCATCTTGATGGAACCATGTGGGGGGTGCATCATCGTCCATCATGGCCATCGTCGTCTCCATAGGAGGTATGGACTCATCAATGGTAGGCGTGTCGTCATGTAGGAGACCTAGCACCAAAGGAGAAAACACACAAGGAGTAGAGGGTAAGTCGTTAGAAATCATAGTGGCCTCACATGCCGTGTCAACTACCTCACTCTCTAAGTGTTGTGGCTCACTCACTCCCTCAAGGATGCTCTCACTCTTATGGTTGGTGGAGTCACTCAAGTGGCGCTCAACCTCACATAGGATGTGTGGCATGCTCTCATGTGTGGGGCTAGTGGTGGTCACACTCATCCTCTCATAGGAAATGCTCTCAGTGTCACGTATGGTGGAGTCACTCATGTCACTCATGTGGTGGTGGCTCTCCTCACATGACAAATGGGGCATCTCGACATATGTGGGTGTTGGAGGGATGTAGGTGCAAATGTCTCCATGCTCAACTCCTATCGCCGTGGTCGAAGGGGATGGCCCTTGCTCGACCTTCTTGTCACCATCTTGGTGGTGGTCGTCTCGCGGTCTTCTTTTGTGCTCTTGAAGCTTGGACTTGGCGTGAAGTAGTTCTTGTTGGGACTTGTGCATTTGCGCTTGTGGAGCATCTTCATGATGATGATGTCGTTGTCGTGCTTGAGCTCGTAGTAGATGTCGTTCGTCGTCGTCGTGCACATGTTGCTTGGAGGTGACTTGGCCTTCAGGGCGATGTGGATCACGAACGTGATGGTGGTCGCCATGTAGATGTTGACTTGGACGACTTGCGCTTGCATCTTGTTTGCGCTCCGAAGACTTGTGGCTTGACCGTCGTCGCCTTGAGGATGATGAAGGGGAAGAAGACTTGATCAAGGCTCTAATCTCCTCCATCCTTGCATCTTGCTCCTCCGTTTGTGCGGCAAGCTTGTTGTCGATGTAGTCCCTTTTCCTTGCTTCGGAGTGGAAAATGTCGATGGAGAGGTTCTCTGATAGAGGCAAAGGTGTCCCGTCTTTCGATGAGATGGTGGATTTCGCTTTGGTGGAAGTCGACTTTGACGATCCGACTACGAGCGTGCGAGGACGTCGCGCCTTAGCAATCGCTAAACCTGATGGCATGCGCAAGGGGATCAAGAACGGAGTTACAAGTGATGATTTCAGGACTTTGAAGCCACCATAAGGAGTGCATGAAGCCTTGGACGAAATATACAAGATGCCACTTCATAATATTCGTCCATAGGCTATTCTAGGTGCTGCGTCACCTTCCCCCTCTTCCTCCATATATACAGCCCTTAGGGCACCGTTTAGACTTGGGTTTTGTTTAGATCAAAAGTTCGCCATAGCTGCAACTTCGCGTACTCCGTTTGTGTTCAACGACCGGACAAAGCGTCACAGAACCCCACCTTGATCAATAAAGCTTTCATCTTATATTCGCAATATCCAGATTGCAATCTCAGTTTCTTGCTTGTTCTTCGCTTGCTCGCAGGAAATAGACCTCGTGGTCAGGTTGATCGTTCGGCGTGGTCAATAACCTCTCGGAGTTGGTTTAGCGATTGCTTGCGCGACGCCCTAGACGGCGTATCGACCACGCCGAGCACGATCAACCCGACCACGAGGGTCTATTTTGAGCAAACGAAGAACAAGCAAGAAACTGAGATTGCAACTGGATATTGCGAATATAAGATGAAAGCTTTATTGATCAAGGTGGGGTTCTCAGGACGCTTTGTCCGGTCGCTGAACACAAACGGCACGCGGTTGCAGCTATGGCTAACTTTTGATCTAAACAAAACCTAAGTTCAAACGGTGCCCTAAGGGCTGTATATATGGAGGAAGAGGGGTGAATTTCGTGGCCCTTGGTGGAGGGGTCCAAACTAACCCTATCTTTTGTTTCCCCACACATACGGTCTCTAAAAATAGCCTATACTAATGTATTTCGAAATTACATGGGCCTGGCCCAATAATAAGGTGACGCAGCACCTAGAATAGCCTATGGACGAATATTATGAAGTGGCATCTTGTATATTTCGTCCAAGGCTTCATGCACTCCTTATGGTGGCTTCAAAGTCCTGAAATCATCACTTGTAACTCCGTTCTTGATCCCCTTGCGCATGCCATCAACTCCATGTGTGTTCTTGCTCCAATGTACATCCTTCTCCAAGCTAGGCCCTTCATTTGTAAGCAAAACAAATGTATCCAATTTAGGCAGCATCATATTCTCATGAACATTAGAATCATTACCAAGAAACGAAAGTACCTGGTAATTTAGTTGGCGTGCGCGAGCTCTAGTAATTGGTCCAGTATGTATAGCAGCAGGGGCTGTGGGTGTAACAATGGTATTGATGTCCCCATCATTCTCAATGCGCTCTCGCAATCTAGATTGTGCGCCTTGGATTTGTCATTGTAGACCGAAGATTGACGCTTTGGAGATGTAGTTGTTCACGCCGTCGTTGTTGTCGTAGACCGGAGAGGGAATGCCTTGCCTATCCATCACAAGACTCGAGCAAATATGAGTGGGAGAAAGAGAAGAACGTATACCAATGTACCTTTGACCAAAGTTGAAGATGAATCAAGTTCACTCAAATGTGGACAATGAAATAGCACTATTGGTACCAATCCTTGTCGGTTCTCACACCTACACAAGTAAAGCTTATAGTGGAGCTCGGTGAGGATAGTGGCACAAAAATTTAATGCAAAATGTTAGCAAGAGTCAATAATGTTGAAAGAGATTCACAAATTCGCAAGCGAAACAAATGGACCAATAGCAAAGAATGGCACACGGAAACACACACACGGATAGATAAATGGGGTCGTGCAACCAAGGAATGAGCTCAAAATGTGGAATCCACCAAAACGCTCGTGTTGCACAACTCAAGAGAGACGCTAGCACGATTGCTCAATAGGCGAATACGACAGTTGTGCACAACCTATAAGATGCAAGATGGGTAAACTTTCTATCCCAAGTATGCTATGTATGTATGGTTCCCGGTGTTTCTCTCAAGCATGATATCATATGATGTAGATTTGACAATCTTATGTGCAATGGGGTATGATGCTATGGCACTTGCTTACAAGCTTCTTTGCTCACTCTCTTTTGCTTAAAAGCTTTATTTTTTTTTCAATGGCCACTTTTGTACAATGCACAAACCAAGATAGCAATTGTGTGTATGCGGGAACAAACTTGAGGCACAATGGATGATATGATACCAATATGATATGGTATGTATGCCATGGAGGGTATGGACCACTAATGTGCACAAGTAACGTTGCCGGCAATACTCAAATGGCTAGTCTCGATAGGTAAGTGACGCAAAATGGGCTAGGGGTTAACAATGCAATTGCAAGGGTATATACACAGGTGTCGTCGAGGTTACCGTCCTTTGCGATGATGAGTGGCGGTGTTCTTGGTGTAGATACCAAGATGATGGAGACTCGTCCCTAAGTAGCCGAAACACCTTAGGAAACGGAAAAAACCGCAAACTCAAAATCTCAAATGACAAATGTCAAAATGGTGGTAGCAGAAAGCGGTGGTGGTGTTGCACTAGGCAATGCGGAAGTGGAATGATGGGCTATACACGAGTCGGAGTTGAAGTTGCCGTCCCTAAGTAGCCGAAACACCTTAGGAGACACAAGCCGCAACTCAAACAAGCTCAGACAACTATTGGGTTAAGTTGGGGTGGAATTGTATGGTGGGCAAGGTTATGCGGAAGTGGTGGTGGTGGTTGATGAAGAAGCTATTGTCCCTAAGTAGCCTAAACACCTTAGGAGACTCAAATCACTACTCAAGCAACCATATATGCAATGGGGAACAAAATGGGTTAGGTTGCGGAAGTCGGTGGTGGTAATGCGGATGATATGGTGGAGGGCCTAGGCAAACTTGCCAAATTTCAGAAAATATGATGGAGTCAAATGGTGTTGGTTGTATTTTTGTGGGATAGGGGATGTCAATAGCTTCAAAACGAGCTAAAGAACGTCAAAATCGGAGTTCGGATGAATTAGTTATGGACAAAACAAAATCAGCCAAGTCTGTTTGTGGTAAAGCGGATGATCCGGAGGAGGTCCGGATGATCGGGCTCGTCCGGATGATCGGGAGGAAATCCGGATGATCCGGGTTCGTCGGCGCCGGTTCATTTTTGGTGCGCGATTTATCCGGACGTCTGGGGGGGCGTCCAGCTGATCCGGGCTAGGTCCGGATGATCCGGGAGAAGGTCCGGATGATCCGGCCAAGTCAACCCGCTCGGGATTTGCTCTCGGGGACGAATTTTTGGGCGGAAATGGATGATTTTCGGGGCAAAATTTGAGGGATTTCGTGGATGGAAGGTGGGGAAACTTGGGGAGATGCTAGATCCACATGAAACCAAGCAAATCCATGGATCAAAATCAACAAAACATCATCAAACCAACAAATCACAAAAAATTTTGGGGCTATTTTTGGTGGGGATTTTTAGATTTAGGACGAAAACAACAAAATCAAGCTAGAAAACACGGGGTAGGGGCTCCAAAAACGTGATCAACGTGGCTCATGATACCATATGATGTAGGGTGGAACCCTAATTCGCCGATCTTTCACGTTTGGAGGGGATCCTACGGAGGAAACACGAAGAACCCGCGGAAGCACGAGGGGAATCACGGGGAAAATGAGAGAGAATCACTCAACCAACAAGGAATCGATCACACAAGTGCTAGATCAACATACACACATGAGATCCACAAGATACATAGTCAACTAGGGTAAGGATACAAAGGAACCATTCATCTCCCGGAGGAGGCCTTGAATCCACGAGGGGATCTTCCCTAAAAGGGGTCTTGTATCCGAGAGGATCTTCTCCTAGATGGAGGCCGTGGTCTCTCACGAGGAGGAGATCCGATAGATGAGCGTAGCTCTATCTCTAACATGAGCTAAACCAACGCTAACCCTCAAAGTGGGGAGGAGGAGGTCTATTTATAGTGCTAAGCCACGAAGGGGTAAGTGAGGGGCGAAGGGGTACACGGGCCTCGGCCCAAGTCGCACAAGACAAAGCGGGTCCGGATGATCCGGATGGTGGCCCGGATGATCCGGTGTCGGGGTCCGGATGATCCGGCGACCGTCCGGATGATCCGCTTCGTCGAGGGGCTTGTTGTCTTGGTGCATTTACCAGACGATCCGGGAGGGTCCGGATGATCCGGCTGGGCCGGATGATCCGGACGGCGGTTCGGACGTCCGCCCGTCTACAACAACCGCTCCATCTTCTTCTTCTCCTTTCTTCCGCTTCTCTTCCATGCTTGGCCTTGGTCCTGGATTCTCCTTGGTCATCCTGGTTGAACCTGAGTGCATACAAGGTCCACGCATGAGGTAGTAGCCATGTCTCATATGCGGAAAGTGACGGTTCGAAGAGGAGTGAATTCACCTTGTGTCCGATGGCGCATAGTCGAGGTCTCATCTTATGTATCCTTGGGGCTTGGAGAGTAGTCGGAGTGTACATGGGGATGAACGTGGGATGCTCCGCATCAAGGATGATGAGGACATGACTACCTTGTATATGACCAAAAATATTGCATACATGCATATTTGTCAGGTGATTTCTAGTGCAAACTATTCAATAATCTATTTATATTATCCAGAACAAAAATACTTCACACACTTTTGTGTTTTGTTTAATTGCAGGTGTATGGGACATTTGGACTCCACAGACATACCTGACTCAAAACGCCAACAACTTTTTCATACGGACTCCGAATTGGGTGATTCTTTTTTTGTTGGAAAGTAGATTTCATGCTCTTTCCAGCACAACTGAAATCACCTTAAAATCCGTCCGGAGCGTTGAGTTATGGACGAAACAATCTAGCGCTGCAGCAGAATCCGAGTCAAACTACAAGTCCAAAGGTGTTACGTCACATCCACTTGGGCCCATGAGCCTTGTACGACCTAGAATTAGTTTTAGGCTGCCTTGGGACGTCCTCCCACCTCCTTGGCCGCCACCCCTTGCTCCTATATAAGTAGATCCATCTAGTAGCTTTTCCCTTGGGATTTGTTTAGTTAAAAGTTAGCCATTGCAACTTCGTGTACTTCGTTTGTGTCCAACGACCAGACCAAGACCACTTTCGGATCCCCACCTTTATCAATACTTCATACATACTCGCAATAGTCAGATTGCTTTTATCATATTCTTGCTTGTTCTTCGATTGCTTGCAGGAATAGACCTTCGTGGTCAGCCGATCGTGCTTCCCAGCATCGCCAAGAACCTCGTGGAGATTGGTTTAGCGATTGCTAAGGCGCAACGTCGTGCACGTTTGTAGTCGGATCGTCAAAGTCGTCTCCACCAAATCGATAGTTATCATCTCATCGAAAGATCGGGACACCCCCGCCTCTATCAATGTGTTTGGTGGTCTGAACATTGTAGATTATATCCTGTTCCAGCTACTTGGGCTGCTTTGAAAACTGCTATGCGTACTCGTTGGGTTCCACCATATTATCAACGTGAATTACTTCAAAAATTGCAGCGCTTAAGACAAGGAAAAAATTCAGTAGAAGAATATTATCAGGAATTACAAACTGGCTTGATTAGATGTGGTATTGTTGAGGAGAATGAAGCTATGCTTGCACGCTTTTCGGGTGGATTAAATAGAGAGATTCAGACCATTCTAGATTATAAGGATTATAATAATATCACTCGCTTATTCCATCTTGCTTGTAAAGCTGAACGTGAAGTGCAGGATCGACAGTGCATTGGCGCCGCACTAACTTTTCTCGCAGGTCGACCTTCATCATGGACACCACGTGCATCATCTACTTCCACCGCACCATCACCTCCTTTAGGTGCCACCTACAACCGTGATACAAGAAAGCGAGTGCACAACCACCACTATCTCGCCAAGAGCACACCGCCGGGCCTGCACAGAGTTCTTCTTCTTCCATGGCGTCAACAGGCACACAAGTGATATTATTTGTCGTCGTTGTAAGGGAAGAGGACATTTTATGAGAGAATGCAAATCTCAGCGTGTGATGATTGCTAACGAGGATGGTGGGTATGAGTCCGCTAGTGACTATGAAGAGGAGACTTTGGCTCTTATTACACATAAGGAACACGGTGGAGATGATTCGATCATGAGACACAATACATGGCTCTGAAGATGCCGATGGTATGAATGTTTAGTTGCTCAACGTGTTTTGAGTGTGCAGGTTACACAAGTCGAGCAAAATCAGAGGCATAATTTGTTCCATACAAAGGAGTTGTGAAGGAACGTTCTATTCAAGGCCATCATAGATGGAGGGAGCTGCAACAACTTGGCTAGCATGGAGTTGGTGGAGAAGCTATCTCTCACCACAAGACCACATCCACATCCTTACTACATCCAATGGCTCAACAACAGCGGCAAGGTTAAGGTAACACGTCTGCTCGTGTGCATTTTAGTATCTCTACATATGCTGATTATGTTGATTGTGATGTGGTACCTATGCAAGCATGTTCCTTATTACTTGGTAGACCATGGCAATTTGATAAAATTCAGACACCATGGTAGAAACAATCAGATACTCTTGTTCATAAGGATAAAAATATTACTTTGCTTCCTATGACTCCGATTCCATTTTGAAAGATGATATTAATAGAGCTAATAAAGCAAAACAGAGAAAAATAAGAGTGAAAATCAGATTGTGGCAAAAGAATTTGAGCAACACATGAAGCCTAATAATAAACCATCCACTCGTTGCTTCGAAATTAAATTAAAAAGTGCATGTTTACTTGCCACCAAATCTGATATTGATGAGCTAGATTTTAGCAAATCTGTTTGCTATGCTTTTGTGTGCAAAGAGGCATTATTTTCATTCGAGGACGTGTTTTCTCTTTTGCCCCCTTGTCACTAACATTTTGCAGAGTTCACCGACGTCTTTCCACAAGACGTGCCACCGAGATTACCACCTATTCAAGGGATTGAGCATCAAATTGACTTAATTCCCGGTGCATCATTACCCAACCGTGCGCCATACCGTACCAATCCAGAGGAGACGAAGGAGATTATGCGTCAAGTACAGGAGCTACTCGACAAAGGTTATATACGCGAATCCCTTAGTCCTTGTGCTGTTCCTATTATTCTAGTGCCGAAAAAGGATGGTACATCACGTATGTGTGTTGATTGTAGAGGCATTAATAATATTACTATTCGTTATCGTCACCCTATTCCTAGGCTAGATGATATGCTTGATGAATTGAGTGGCTCTACAATATTCTCCAAAGTTGATTTATGAGTGGATACCATCAAATTCGTATGAAATTGGGAGATGAATGGAAAACAGCATTTAAAACTAAGTTTGGTTTATATGAATGGTTAGTCATGCCTTTTGGGTTAACTAATGCACCTAGTACTTTCATGAGACTAATGAACGAAGTTTTACGTGCTTTCATTGGACGATTTGTGGTAGTCTATTTTGATGATATACTGATTTATAGCAAATCTTTGGAAGAACATTTGGAACATTTACGTGATGTTTTTAATGCTCTACGTGATGCACGCTTGTTTGGTAATCTTGGGAAGTGCACCTTTGCACCGACCGAGTATCTTTTCTTGGCTATGTTGTTACTCCACAGGAATTGAAGTTGATAAAGCCAAGATTGAAGCTATTGAGAGTTGGCCGCAGCCCAAAACGGTCACACAAGTGAGGAGTTTTCTTGGACTCGCTGGTTTCTATAGGCGTTTTGTGAGAGATTTTAGCACAATTGCTGCACCTCTTAATGAGCTTACAAAGAAGGATGTGCCTTTTGTTTGGGGTACCGCACAGGAAGAAGCCTTCACTATATTGAAAGATAAGTTGACACATGCTCCTTTACTCCAACTTCCTGATTTTAATAAGACTTTTGAGCTTGAATGTGATGCTAGTGGAATTGGATTAGGAGGTGTGTTATTACAAGATGGCAAACCTGTTGCGTATTTTTCTGAAAAATTGAGTGGGCCTAGTCTGAACTATTCTACTTATGATAAAGAATTATATGCTCTTGTTCGGACTTTAGAGACATGGCAACATTATTTATGGCCCAAAGAATTTGTTATACATTCTGATCATGAATCTTTGAAACATATTAAAAGTCAAGCTAAACTGAATCGAAGACATGCTAAATGGGTTGAATTCATTGAGACTTTCCCTTATGTCATTAAACACAAGAAGGGTAAAGAAAATGTTATTGCTGATGCATTGTCTCGTCGTTATACTATGCTTTCACAACTTGACTTTAAAATATTTGGTTTGGAGACCATCAAAGATCAATATGTGCATGATGCTGAATTTAGCGATGTATTGCAGAATTGTAAAGAAGGTAGAACATGGAACAAGTTCGTCGTTAATGATGGATTTGTGTTTCGTTCTAACAAGCTATGCATTCCAGCTAGCTCCGTTCGTCTTTTGTTGTTGCAGGAGGCGCATGGAGGAGGACTAATGGGACACTTTGGCGTGAAGAAGACGGAGGATATACTTGCTACACATTTCTTTTGGCCAAAGCTGAGACGGGATTGATAGAGGCGGGGTGTCCCGATCTTTCGATGAGATGATAACTATCGATTTGGTGGAGACGACTTTGACGATCCGACTACAAACATGCATGACGTTGCGCCTTAGCAATCGCTAAACCAACTCCGAGAGGTTATTGACCACGCCGGAGCACAATCAACCGACCACGAAGGTCTATTCCGCAAGCAATCAAGAACAAGCAAGAATATGATAAAAGCAATCTGAATATTGCGAGTATGTATGAAGTATGGATAAAGGTGGGGATCCGTAAGCGGTCTTGGTCTGGTCGTTGGACACTAACGAAGTACACGAAGTTGCAATGGCTAACTTTTAACTAAACAAATCCCAAGGAAAAAGCTACTAGATGGATCTACTTATATAGGAGCAAGGGGTGGCGGCCAAGGAGGTGGGAGAACGTCCCAAGGCAGCCTAAAACGAACCATAGGTCGTACAAGGCCAATGGGCCCAAGTGGAGGTGACGTAACACCTTTGGACTTGTAGTTTGACTCGGATTCTGGTGCAGCGTCAGATTGTTTCGTCCATAACTCAACGCTCCGGACGGGTTTTAAGGTGATTCCAATTGTGCTGGAAAGAGCATGAAATCTAATTTCCAACAAAAAAATAATCACCCAATTCGGAGTCCGGATAAAAAAGTTGTTGGCGTTTTGAGTCAGGTATGTCTGTGCAGTCCGAATCTGAGTACAAAACGTGAGAGACTTGGACTCTATCTTCTCTTGGGCCAAAAGTGACGTGAGAGAACTTTTTGAACAGCAAATAAACATCTCTTTATTCCTTATCTTCATATGTGGATTGTACAAATGTCCCATACACCTGCAATTAGACGAAACACAAAAGTGTGTGAAGT
Source organism: Aegilops speltoides (assembly GCA_021437245.1). Lineage (NCBI taxonomy): Eukaryota > Viridiplantae > Streptophyta > Magnoliopsida > Poales > Poaceae > Aegilops > Aegilops speltoides. The sequence continues at coordinate 53,966 of JAHHZJ010003738.1, forward strand.
ATTTTTGTTCTGGATAACATAAATAGATTATTGAATAGTTTGCACTAGAAATCACCTGACATGTATGCAATATTTTTGGTCATATCCAAGGTAGACATGTCCTCATCATCCTCCCCTTCTTGAAAATAAAGCCGTCCTCGGCGTTGCTTAATCTGAATTGGGGCTAACAAAAGAGACAAGGTGTACATGTTGTATATGTATATGTCATCCATTTTTACTTCCCTCGATTTTTGCATATATGACACATGAATAGATGAGTAACTTGCATAGTTCATAAAATCTAAAGCCAAAAAATTAGCACAAGAAGAAGAAGGCATGAAAATATTGCAACTCAGTTTGCACATATAAGTGAAGCTCTTATTCATTTCAAAAGATTGACAATGTTCATCATTAAACCATCCCAACATTGGTGAATAAACCTTGCATCAAATTTACATGCTACAACATGCTTAAATAAGCAAACATGCAATAAGTCATTCAACACAGAATCATCACCAAGATTATAGGTCATATCAAAATGATTAAACATTGATTCTTTTGCATCAACAGTTAATTCAATGGGTGCGCTCAAAATTGTTGGTATTTCAGTTGTTTGATCACATGACGCATTCATGACAGTTTCAAGATTCTCTAAAATAGGTGATGTGCTCAAATCACCAGGTAACTCAACACATGATGCATTCAAGTTAGCTACGGATGCATCATTCTCATGTAAAGTTATATCATCAATACCTTTACTGTTACCTTGTCGCAAAGACGAGCTGATGTAGGTACAGACGTAGACAATGCACCATGCTCTTGAGATGATGCTGCGCTCACAATCCGAGGTGGGGCTGCTCTAGTAGGTGCAACGGTGGAGGAACCAACCGCGGTGGTGAGCATGAACTGAATAGTAGTTGTTGTAGTCACCCAATGCATCCTCCCCAGATTCTGTCTCTCAAAGGTACAAGCACGAACATACATACCAAGAATGCAACGAGGAATATCTGAAATCTTTCCTGAATATCATGGTTCAAACCACCAAAAAATCTATTCATTGTATCATCCTTAGATTCTTCTATGTCACAATGATGCATATAAGATTTGAACTCTTTGTAGTAAGCATGAACAGTGTTGTTGCCTTGTTTAAATTGTTCGAATTTGCGAAGCAATTCACGACGATAGTAAGGAGGGAAAAAATGTCGTCTCATTACATCTTTCAAATCTTTCCAAGTTGTGGATTGGTTATCAATATTTTTCTTACAATGCACACTCCACCAAACTGAAGCAAAACCAGTAAATGCTCTAGTGGCAGGTCGTACTCGCTCAAGTTCGGAAAAGTCATGGTTACTAAAACTTGTTCTACTTCAAACTCCCAAGCAAGATAAATAGCAGGATTAAATCTACCCTCAAATGACGGTAAAGAGATAACCTGACCATGTGGTTGTGTGTGCTGTCCCAACTCGTGATGGTGACGATGTGTCCATCGTGCAAGAACTTCTATCTCCGGAACTGTCATGATTAGTAGAAACAAGAAACAAAATTCCAGAATAATGTTCCTATGAACTACTAGGATGTGGTTGTAAAGTGCTCACAAGTAAAGCAAATATCAATATCTTACAAGTTCTTACCATCGGCGGTGGTGACAGCAACCAGCGATGTCAAATAACTCAAGATTGTGTAAGGCGATTGCCGGTGAACATACGATACACGGTGTAGAAATATGTGGAGCTGGGTTGGCTATATATGGTAGCAAAAGATTAGCAATAATCAATTCAGAGATGCAATGTTGAATAGACGCTCATCGACGCAGACTCAGGCTGGTCCTAGGCTAGATCGGACTAGAGACGCGAGCCTAGAACACTAATGAGGTCACGACGTAGCACAACTAGCATCAATCAACGATACTAAGTAGCTCGACAGCAAGATATAAGTGAAGATCACAACGGCAAGAAAGATAATGATGAAAAACAAGCGCCAAGCGGGATATACAACAACTCTCTCTCCAACTTTCTTCTTGAAAAGTTTGAGCCAATTTTATGATAAATTCTTTCAAAGAATGCTACTAACTCAAGCTTTCCAATGCAAAAAGAATCACTCAATTCCAAGTTGATATGAGGATTCAAAGAATTCTAAAACTAGCCTGAAAAATTGGAACAAGCTGTGTTCACGAACTTCAGAGGGCAAAAAGACCTATTTAGAAGCCGATTTTGAGATGTCAAATATTGAATTGCTTTTGCAACTATTTAGATGCGGCTCGTCTCTAGCTTCAATTTGAGTACTCACGGAGCCAAAACGGACTTCGTATGAGGAAGATACACTGTTTCTTGAATAGTCGCAAAAGCAGATTCCAATCCGAATTCAGGTACGAGATTGATTCTAGATAGATCCAATTTTTTTCCTCTCTTTTTTTTCTCACGCTTTTTTTCCTTTTCTTTCTCTCTTTTTTTTTTTTTTCTTTCCTTTTTCTCTTTTTTCTCTATCTTTTTTCTCCCTCTTTCCAAGACAAACTAGATAAGATGCAGATTGGATCAGGCGAAGATGTGAATGACCTCAACTATGATTATGACAATGAACAGCGGGTAGCACGTGGTGGAAATTAATAGATGGGATGGTGGACAGCGGAAGGGATAATGATGCAGCGGCGGTGTGACTAATGTGAACAGAACTCGAAACTCTAAAGGACCTAGACACTAAGACGAGCAACTGACACGACGATGCAACCGATAATTCAACTATGCAAGCAATGAATTGAAAATTGCAAAGGCTCAGACTGGCTTGGATAAAGGATGAACAGATCTAACTTTTTTTTGTGGCTTTTTCATGGACTGTAGGTATGAATGACAGATGCGATCTAAACTATGAAAAACTGTGAAATCTCACCGAGCAACCTGAAAACTACATGTCAAAAAGCTAAGTCACGACTCAATCCTCATGGTTTATATAAGCCTTTGCCTGTACCTAGTGTTCCTTGGGAGGATATATCTATGGACTTTTTTTTAGGTTTACCTCGAACAAAGAAGGGGAGGGATAGCATATTTGTTGTCGTGGATAGATTCTCGAAAATGGCACACTTTATACCATGTCATAAAAGCGATGATCTTTGTTAATGTTGCTGATTTGTTCTTTATTGAAATTATTAAGCTTGCATGGTGTGCCAAATACTATCGTTTCAGATCGTGATACTAAATTTCTTAGCCACTTTTGGAGATGTTTATGGGCTAAGTTGGGGACTAAGCTGCTTTTTAGTACTACTTGTCACCCCAAGTGATGGACAAGCTGAAGTAGTCAATAGAACATTGTCTACTATGCTTAGGGCTGTTTTGAAGAATAATAAGAAAATGTGGGAAGAATGCTTGCCTCATATTGAATTTGCTTATAATCGTTCATTGCATTCTACTACAAAGATGTGCCCTTTTGAAATTGTGTATGGTTTCCTACCTCGTGCACCTATTGATTTATTGCCTCTTCCATCTTGGAGAAGGTTAATTTTGATGCTAAAGAATGTTCGAATTGATTTTAAAAATGCATGAGTTAACTAAGGAAAACATTGGCGTATGAATGCTAAATATAAACTTCTTTGGAGATAAGGGTAGAAAACATGTTGTGTTTGCACGGAGATCTTGTTTGGTTACATTTGCGTAAAGATAGATTTCCTAATTTGCATAAATCAAAGCTAATACCACGTCTGATGGTCCTTTTAAGGTGTTAGAAAATAAATGATAATGCATATAAACTTGAGCTACCTGCAGATTTTGGGGTTAGTCCACTTTTAACATTGCAGATTTGAAGCCTTATTTGGGTGAGGAAGATGAGCTTCCGTCGGGGCGACTTCATTTCAAGAAGGGAGGATGATGAGGACATCAATACCATTGTTACACCCAGCCCCTCTTGTTACATATCTGGGACCAATTACTAGAGCTCATGCGCCAATTAAATTACCGGTACTTCGTTTCTTGGTAATGATTCTAATATTCATGAGAATATGATCTTTGCCTAAATTGGATACATTTGTTTTGCTTACAAATGAAGGGCCTAGCTTGGAGAAGTATGAACATTGGAGCAAGAACACGCATGGAGTTGATGGCATGCATGAGGATCAGAATGGAGTTATAAGTGATGATTTGGGACTTTGAAGCCACCATAAGGAGTGCATGAAGCCTTGGACGAAATATACAAGATGCCACTTCATAATATTAGTCCATAGGCTATTCTAGGTCTTCGTCACCTTATTATTGGCCAGGCCCATGTAATTTCGAAATACTTAAGTATAGGCTATTTTTTAGAGTCCGTATGTGTGGGGAAACAAGAGTTAGGGTTGGTTTGGACCCCACCCTCAAGGGCCATGAAATTCCTCCTTTTCCCCATATACTCTGACCCTTAGAGGCGTCGTTTGAACTTCGGGTTTTGTTTAGATTAAAGTTAGCCATAGCTGCAACTTGGCGTGCCGTTTGTGTTCCACGACCGGACAAAGCGTCTGAGAACCCCACCTTGATCAATAAAGCTTTCCTCTTATATTAGCAATATCCAGTTGCAATCTTAGTTTCTTGCTTGTTCTTCGTTTGCTGCGAAGCAGACCTTCGATGGTCGAGTTGATCGTGCTCCACCGTAATTGATAACCTCTCGGAGTTGGTTTAGCGATTGCTAAGTAGCGGCGTCCTCGCTACGTTAAGTAGTCGGATCGTCAAAGTCGACTTCATCCAAAAGCGATAGCCACCATCTCATGAAGGCGGGACACCTCGCCTCTATCAAATGGTGGATTTATCGCTTTGGTGGAAGTATAATCGTAAACGACTTGATCGACTCGTCTGAAAACCAAGCGATCAACATGAAGCCACCTGACAAGGCATGATGTCAGAATTGATGACACCTGAGTATGCAATGAAACAAAGGTGAATCAATATGAGCGTTGACTACTGACTTGTCCGACAAACAATGCAGTGGCTTTCGATTAATCGCTCCGACAGGGAGGCAAAATCTATGACAGATGTGCAATCTTTGACATGTATCAGCAACAATAAACGCTCAACATCCGTCTCATCTTTGGCCAAAAGAAATGTGTAGCAAGTATGTCCTCCGTCTTCTTCATGCCAAAGTGTCGATTAGTCCTCCATGCGCCTCTGCAACAACAAAAGGCGAGCGGAGCTAGCTGGAATGCATAGCTTGTTAGCCAGAACACAAATCCATCATTAACGACAAACTTGTTCCATGTTCTTCCTTCATTACAATTCGCAATACATCTTTAAAATCAGCATCATGCACATATTGATCTTTGATGGTCTCCAAACCAAATATTTTGAAGTCAAGTTGTGAAAGCATAGTATAGCGACGAGACAATGAATCAGCAATAACATTTTCTTTACCCTTCTTGTGTTTAATGACATAAGGGAAAGTCTCAATGAATTCAACCCATTTAGCATGTCTACGATTCAGTTTAGCTTGACTTTTAATATGTTTCAAAGATTCATGATCGAATGTATAACAAATTCTTTGGGCCATAAATAATGTTGCCATGTTTCTAAAGTCGAACAAGAGCATATAATTCTTTATCATAAGTAGAGTAATTCAGACTAGGCCCTCTCAATTTTTTAGAAAAGTATACAACAGGTTTGCCATCTTGTAATAACACACCTCTAATCCAATTCCACTAGCATCACATTCAAGCTCAAAAGTCTTATTAAAATCAGGAAGTTGGAGTAAAGGGCATGTGTCAACAGCTTTCAACACCGTGAAGGCTTCTTCTGTCTTGGTACCCCAAACAAAAGGCACATCCTTCTTTGTAAGCTCGTTGAGAGGTGCACAATGGTGCTGAAATCTCTCAAAGCAGCTATAGAATCCAGTGAGGCCAAGAAAACACCTCACTTGTGTGACCGTTTTGGGCTGCGGCCAACTCTTAATAGCTTCAATCTTGGCTCTATCAACTTCAATTCCTGTGGAGTAACAACATAGCCAAGAAAAGATACTCGATCGGTGCAAAGGTGCACTTCCCAAGGTTACCAAACAAGCGTGCATCATGTAGAGCATTAAAAACAGCCGTAAATGTTCCAAATGTTCTTCCAAAGATTTGCTATAAATCGGTATATCATCAAAATAGACTACCACAAATCGTCCAATGAAAGCACGTAAAACTTAGTTCATTAATCTCATGAAAGTACTAGGTGCATTAGTTAACCCAAAAGGCATGCCTAACCACTCATATAATCAAACTTAGTTTTAAATGCTGTTTTCCATTCATCTCCCAATTTCATACGAATTTGATGGTATCCACTCATAAATCAACTTTGGAGAATATTGTAGAGCCACTCAATTCATCAAGCATATCATCTAGCCTAGGAATAGGGTGGCGATAACGAATAGTAATATTATTAATGCCTCTACAATGAACACACATCGTGACGTACCATCCTTTTTCGGCACTAGAATAATAGGAACAGCACAAGGACTAAGGGATTCGTATATAACCTTTGTGAGAAGCTCTTGTACTTGGCGCATAATCTCCTTCGTCTCCTCTGGATTAGTGCGGTATGGTGCGGTTGGGTAATGATGCACGGGAATTAAGTCAATTTGATGCTCAATCCCTCGAATAGGTGGTAATCCGGTGCGCGTCTTGTGGAAAGGCGTCGTGAACTCTGCAAAATGTTAGTGACGGCGGGGGGCAAAGAGGAAAACCCGTCCTCGAATGAAAATAATGCCTCTTTGCACACAAAAGCATAGCAAACAGATTTGCTAAAATCTAGCTCATCAATATCAGATTTGGTGGCAAGTAAACATGCACTTTTCAATTTAATTTCGAAGCAACACTTGATGGTTTACTATTAGGCTTCATGTGTTGCTCAAATTCTTTGCCACAATCTGATTTTCACTCTTATTTTTCTCTGTTTTGCTTTATTAGCTCTATTAATATCATCTTTCAAAATGGACTCGAGAGTCATAGGAAGCAAAGTAATATTTTATCCTTATGAACAAGAGTATCTTGATTGTTTCTACCATGGTGTCTGAGATTTTATCAAATTGCCATGATGACCAAGTAATAAGGAACATGCTTGCATAGGTACCACATCACAATCAACATAATCAGCATATGTAGAGATACTAAAATGCACATGAGCGATCGTGTTACCTTAACCTTGCCGTTGTTGTTGAACCATTGGATGTAGTAAGGATGTGGATGTGGTCTTGTGTTGAGAGATAGCTTCTCCACCATCTCCATGCTAGCCAAGTTGTTGCAGCTCCTCCATCTATCATGGCCGAATAGAGCGTTCCTTCACAACTCCTTTGTATGGAACAAATTATGCCTCTGATTTTGCTCGACTTATGTAACTGCACCTCAAAACACGTTGAGCAACTAAACATTCATACTGTGCTTCTCGAAATTAAATTAAAAAGTGCATGTTTACTTGCCACCAATCTGATATTGATGAGCTAGATTTAGCAAATCGCTATGCTTTGTGTGCAAAGAGGCATTATTTTCATTCGAGGACGCCTTCCTCTTTGCCCCCGGCTGTCACTAACATTTGCAGAGTTCGCGACGTCTTTCCACAAGACGCTGCACCGAGATTACCACCTATTCAAGGGATTGAGCATCAAATTGACTTAATTCCGGTATCATTACCCAACCGCGCGCCATACCGTACCAATCCGGAGGAGACGAAGGAGATTATATCAAGCATGTGAGCTACTCGACAAAGGTTATATACGCGAATCCCTTAGTCCTTGTGCTGTTCCTATTATTCTAGTGCCGGGATGGTACATCACGTATGTGTGTTGATTGTAGAGGCATTAATAATATTACTATTCGTTATCGCCACCCTATTCCTAGGCTAGATGATATGCTTGATGAATTGAGTGGCTCTACAATATTCTCCAAAGTTGATTTATGAGTGGATACCATCAAATTCGTATGAAATTGGGAGATGAATGGAAAACAGCATTTAAAACTAAGTTTGGTTTATATGAATGGTTAGTCATGCCTTTGGGTTAACTAATGCACCTAGTACTTTCATGAGACTAATGAACGGTTTTACGTGCTTTCATTGGACGATTTGTGGTAGTCTATTTTGATGATATACTGATTTATAGCAAATCTTTGGAAGAACATTTGGAACATTTACGTGTTGTTTTTAATGCTCTACGTGATGCACGCTTGTTTGGTAATCTTGGGAAGTGCACCTTTGCACCGATCAGTATCTTTTCTTGGCTATGTTGTTACTCCACGGTGGAAGTTGATAAAGCCAAGATTGAAGCTATTGAGAGTTGGGCGCAGCCCAAAACGGTCACACAAGTGAGGAGTTTTCTTGGACTCGCTGGTTTCTAGGCGCTTGTGAGAGATTTTAGCACAATTGCTGCACCTCTTAATGAGCTTACAAAGAAGGATGTGCTTTTGTTTGGGGTACCGCATGTGAAGAAGCCTTCACGATATTGAAAGATAAGTTGACACATGCTCCTTTACTCCAACTTCCTGATTTTAATAAGACTTTTGAGCTTGAATGTGATGCTAGTGGAATTGGATTAGAGGTGTGTTATTACAAGATGGCAAACCTGTTGCGATTTTTCTGAAAATTGAGGCCTAGTCTGAACTATTCTACTTATGATAAAGAATTATATGCTCTTGTTCGGACTTTAGAGACATGGCAACATTATTTATGGCCCAAAGAATTTGTTATACATTCTCGATCATGAATCTTTGAAACATATTAAAAGTCAAGCTAAACTGAATCAAGACATGCTAAATGGGTTGAATTCATTGAGACTTTCCCTTTATTAAACACAAGAAGGGTAAAGAAAATGTTATTGCTGATGCATTGTCTCGTCGTTATACTATGCTTTCACAACTTGACTTTAAAATATTTGGTTTGGAGACCATCAAAGATCAATATGCATGATGCTGAATTTAGCGATGTATTGCGAATTGTAAAGAAGGTAGAACATGGAACAAGTTCGTCGTTAATGATGGATTTGTGTTTCGTCTAACAAGCTATGCATTCCAGCTAGCTCCGCTCGCCTTTTGTTGTTGCAGGAGGCGATGGAGGAGGACTAATGGGACACTTAAGTGAAGAAGACGGATATACTTGCTACACATTTTTTGGCCAAAGCTGAGACGGGATTGATAGAGGCGGGTGTCCCGATTCGATGAGATGATAACTATCGATTTGGTGGAGACGATTTGACGATCCGACTACAAACATGCATGACGCGCCTTAGCAATCGCTAAACCAACTCCGAGAGGTTATTGACCACGCGGAGCACAATCAACCTGACCATGAAGGTCTATTCCTGCAAGCAATCAAGAACAAGCAAGAATATGATAAAAGCAATCTGAATATTGCAGTATGTATGAAGTATGGATAAAGGTGGGGATCCGAAGCGGTCTTGGTCGGTCGTTGGACACTAACGGCACACGGGTTGCAATGGCTAACTTTTAACTAAACAAATCCCAGGAAAAAGCTACTAGATGGATCTACTTATAGGAGCAAGGGGTATGCCAAGGAGGTGGGAGAACGTCCCAAGGCAGCCTAAAACGAACCATAGGTCGTACAACCAATGGGCCCAAGTGGAGGTGACGAACACCTTTGGACTTGTAGTTTGACTCGGATTCGGTGCAGCGCCAGATTGTTTCGTCCAACTCAACGCTCCGGACGGTTTTAAGGTGATTCCAATTGTGCTGGAAAGAGCATGAAATCTAATTTCCAACAAAAAATAATCACCCAATTCGAGTCCGATAAAAAGTTGTTGGCGTTTTGAGTCAGGTATGTCTGTGCAGTCCGAATCGAGTACAAAACGAGAGACTTGGACTCTATCTTCTTGGGCCAAAAGTGACGTGAGAGAACTTTTTGAACAGCAAATAAACATCTCTTTATTCCTTATCTTCATATGTGGATTGTACAAATGTCCCATACACCTGCAATTAGACGAAACACAAAAGTGTGTGAAGTATTTTGTTCGATAACATAAATAGATTATTGAATAGTTTGCACTAGAAATCACCGACATGTATGCAATATTTTTGGTCATATCCAAGGTAGACATGTCCTCATCATCCTCCCTTCTTGAAAATAAAGCCGCCCTCGGCGTGCTTAATCTGAATTGGGGCTAACAAAGAGACAAGGTGTACATGTTGTATATGTATATGTCATCCATTTTACTTCCTCGATTTTGCATATATGACACATGAATAGATGAGTAACTTGCATAGTTCATAAAATCTAAAGCCAAAAATTAGCACAAGAAGAAGAAGGCATGAAAATATTGCAACTCAGTTTGCACATATAAGTGAAGCTCTTATTCATTTCAAAAGATTGACAATGTTCATCATTAAACCATCCCAACATTGGTGAATAAACCTTGCATCAAATTTACATGCTACAACATGCTTAAATAAGCAAACATGCAATAAGTCATTACAGAATCATCACCAAGATTATAGGTCATATCAAAATGATTAAACATTGATTCTTTTGCATCAAAGTTAATTCAATGGGTGCGCTAAAATTGTTGGTATTTCAGTTGTTTGATCACATGACGATTCATGACAGTTTCAAGATTTCTAAAATAGGTGATGTGCTCAAATCACCAGGTAACTCAACACATGATGCATTCAAGTTAGCTACGGATGCATCATTCTCATGTAAAGTTATATCATCAATACCTTTATCGTTACCTTGTCGCAAAGACGAGCTGATGTAGGTACAGACGAGACAATGCACCATGCTTTGAGATGATGCTGCTCACAATCCGAGGTGGGCTGCTCTAGTAGGTGCAACGGTGGAGGAACCAACCGCGGTGGTGAGCATGAACTGAATAGTAGTTGTTGTAGTCACCCAATGCATCCTCCGTATCTCTCAAAGGTACAAGCACGAACATACATACCAAGAATGCAACGAGGAATATACTGAATCTTTCCTGAATATCATGGTTCAAACCACCAAAAAATCTATTCATTGTATCATCCTTAGATTCTTCTATGTCACAATGATGCATATAAGATTTGAACTCTTTGTAGTAAGTGCATAAAGGTTGTTGCCTTGTTTAAATTGTTCGAATTTTAAGCAATTCATTAATATAGTAAGGAGGAAAAATGTCGTCTCATTACATCTTTCAAATCTTTCCAAGTTGTGGATTGGTTATCAATATTTTTCTTACAATGCACACTCCACCAAACTGAAGCAAAACCAAGAATGCTCTAGTATGTGTCGACGCCAAGTTCTAAAAGTCATGGTTACTAAAAACTTGTTCTACTTCAAACTCCCAAGCAAGATAAATAGCAGGATTAAATCTACCTCAAATGACGGTAAAGAGATAACCCGACCATGTGGTTGTGTAAAGGTCCCAACTCGTGATGGTGACGATGTGTCCATCGCAAGAACTTCTATCTCCGAACTCTGTCATGATTAGTAGAAACAAGAAACAAAATTCCGAATAATGTTCCTATGAACTACTAGGATGTGGTTGTAAAGTGCTCACAAGAAGCAAATATCAATATCTTACAAGTTCTTACCATGCGGCAGGTGGTGACAGCAACCAGCGATGTCAAATAACTCAAGATTGTGTAAGGCGATTGCCGTGTGAACATATCGATACACGGTGTAGAAATATGTGGAGCTGGGTTGGCTATATATGGTAGCAAAAGATTAGCAATAATCAATTAGAGATGCAATGTTGAATAGACGCTCATCGACGGTATCTGCTGGTCCTAGGCTAGATCGGACTAGAGACGCGAGCCTAGAACACTAATGAGGTCACGACGAGCACAACTAGCATCAATCAACGATACTAAGTAGCTCGACAGCAAGATATAAGTGAAGATCACAAACAAGTGAAAGATAATGATGAAAAACAACGCCAAGGTGATATACAACAACTCTCTCTCCAACTTTCTTCGAAAAGTTTGAGCCAATTTTATGATAAATTCTTTCAAAGAATGCTACTAACTCAAGCTTTCCAATGCAAAAAGAATCACTCAATTCCAAGTTGATATGAGGATTCAAAGAATTCTAAAATAGCCCAAAAATTGGAACAAGTCGTGTTCACGAACTCGAGGGCAAAAGACCTATTTAGAAGCCGATTTTGAGATGTCAAATATTGAATTGCTTTTGCAACTATTTAGATGCGCCTGCTCTAGCTTCAATTTGAGTACTCACGAGCCAAACGGACTTCAGATGAGGAAGATACACCTGCTTTATCTAACAAAGGCGTAACATTCCAATCCGAATTCGTGTACGAGATTGATTCTAGATAGATCCAATTTTTTTTCCTCTCTTTTTTTCTCACGCTTTTTTCCCTTTTCTTCTCTTTTCTTTTTTTCTTCCTTTTTTCTCTCTTTTTTCTCTATCTTTTTTCCTCTTCCAAGACAAACTAGATAAGATGCGATTGATCAAAGGAAGATGTGAATGACCTCAACTATGATTATGACAATGAACAGCTGGTAGCACGTGGTGGAAAATTAGATGGGATGGTGGACAGCGAAGGATAATGATGCAAGGTGTGACTAATGAATGAACTCAAACTCTAAAGGACCTAGACACTAAGACGAAAACCCACACGACGATGCAACCGATAATTCAACTATGCAAGCAATGAATTGAAAATTGCAAAGGCTCAGACGGCTTGGATAAAGGATGAACAGATCTAACTTTTTTGTGGCTTTTTCATGGACTGTAGGCAATGAAATATGCATCTAAACTATGAAAACCGTGGAAATCTCACGATTAATCCTCATTTTTAAACTCCCATCCCGACGATTAGTCCTGTTTTGAACTTCACGTATCACAAAGATGTGCCCTTGAATTGTATGTTTCTGCTCGTTCCATTGATCAATCACGCACCCGAAGAATGTACCTCCTTTCCCTTGTTTATGATGTCTCAACACAAATGACTTCATCCAAAACGATAGCCACCATCTCATGGGAAGACGGACACCTCGCCTATCAAATGGTGGATTTCGCTTTGGTGGAAGTCGATTTTGATCCGATCACGAAGCGCGGCGAGGACGCCACGCCTAGCAATCGCTAAACCAACTCCGAGAGGTTATTGACCACGCCGAGCACGATCAACTCCGACACGAGGGTCTATTTCCTGCCAGCAAACGAAGAACAAGCAAGAAACCGATTGCAACTGGATATTGCATATAAGATGAAAGCTTTATTGATCAAGGTGGGTTCTGTGACGCTTTGTCTCGGTCGTTGAACACAAACGGCACGCCGGTTGCAGCTATGGCTAACTTTTGATCTAAACAAAACCCAAAGTCAAACGGTGCCCTAAGGGCTGTATATATGGAGGAAGAGGGTGAATTTCAGGCCCTTGGTGGAGGGGTCCAAACTAACCCTATCTCTTATTTCCCCACATACGGACTCTAAAAATAGCCTATACTAATGTATTTCGAAATTACATGGCCTGGCTCAATAATAAGGTGACGAAAGACCCAGAATAGCCTCCTGGACGAAATTTATGAAGTGGCATTGTATATTTCTGTCCAGGCTTCATGCACTCATTATGGTGGCTTCAAAGTCCCCAAATCATCACTTGTAACTCCATTCTTGTCCTCTTGCGCATGCCATCATCTCCATGCTTGTTCTGCTCCAATGTTCATCCTTCCGCTAGGCCCTTCATTTGTAAGCAAAACAAATGTATCCAATTTAGGAAGATCATATTCTCATGAACATTACAATCATTACCAAGAAACGAAAAGTACCGTAATTTAGTTGATGCATGCGAGCCTAGTAATTGGTCCAAGATGTATAGCAGCAGTGGGTGTAACAATGGTATTGATGTCCTCATCATCCTCCTTTCTTGAAATGAAGTCACCTCGACGAAGTTCATCTTCCTCACCCAAATATGGCTTCAAATCTGAATGTTAAAAGTGGGACTAACCCAAAATCTGCAGTGCAGCTCAAGTTTATATGCATTATCATTTACTTTCCAACACCTTAAAGGGACCAAAGGCATGTGGCATTAGCTTTGATTTGCGCAAATCAGAAATCTATCCTCACGAAATGTAACCAAACAAGATCTCCGTGCAAACACAACATGTTTTCTACCCTTATCTCCAAGAAGTTTTATTTAGCATTCATACGCTAATGTTTTCCTTAGTTAACTCATGCATTTTTAAATCAATTCAGACGCTTCTTTAGCATCAAAATTAACTTTCTCCAAGATGGAAGAGGCAACAAATCAATAGGTGCACGAGGTAGGAAACCATACACAACTTCAAAAGGGCACATCTTAGTAGTAGAATGCAATGAACGATTATAGGCAAATTCAATATGAGGCAAGCATTTCACATTTTCTTATTATTCTTGAGAACAGCCCCAAGCATAGTAGACAATGTTCTATTGACTACTTCAGTTTGTCCATCAGTTTGGGGGTGACAAGTAGTACTAAAAAGCAGTTTAGTCCCCAACTTAGCCCATAAACATCTCCAAAAGTGGCTAAGAAATTTAGTATCACGATCCAAACAATAGTATTTGGCACACCATGCTTAATAATTTCATGAAAGAACAAATCAGCAACATTGACAAAGATCATCGCTTATGACATGGTATAAAGTGTGCCATTTTCGAGAATCTATCCACGACAACAAATATGTTATCCTCCCTTCTTTGTTCTAGGTAAACCTAAAAAAAGTCCATAGATATATCCTCCCAAGGAACACTAGGTACAGTAAAGGCATATATAAACCATGAGGATTGAGTCGACTTAGCTTTTTGACATGTAGTGCAAATGAGCAATAAAACGCCAACATCCCGCCTCATCTTTGGCCAAAAGAAATGTGTAGCAAGTATGTCCTCCGCCTTCTTCACGCCAAAGTGTCCCAAGAGTCCTCCATGCGCCCCCGCAACAACAAAAGACTAACGGAGCTAGCTGAATGCATAGCTTGTTAGCACGTAACACAAATCCATCATTAACGACAAACTTGTTCCATGTTCTTCCTTCATTACAATTCGCAATACATCTTTAAAATCAGCATCATGCACATATTGATCTTTGATGGTCTCCAAACCAAATATTTTGAAGTCAAGTTGTGAAAGCATAGTATAGCTTACGAGACAATGAATCAGCAATAACATTTTCTTTACCCTTCTTGTGTTTAATGACATAAGGGAAAGTCTCAATGAATTCAACCCATTTAGCATGTCACGATTCAGTTTAGCTTGACTTTTAATATGTTTCAAAGATTCATGATCGAATGTATAACAAATTCTTTGGGCCATAAATAATGTTGCCATGTTTCTAAAGTCCTAACAAGAGCATATAATTTTTATCATAAGTAGAGTAATTCAGACTAGGCCCTCAATTTTTCGTAAAAGTATGCAACAGGTTTGCCATCTTGTAATAACACACCTCCTAATCCAATTCCACTAGCATCACATTCAAGCTCAAAAGTCTTATTAAAATCAGAAGTTGGAGTAAAGGAGCATGTGTCAACTTGGCTTTCAACACCGGAAGGCTTCTTCCTGTATGGTACCCCAAACAAAAGGCACATCCTTCTTTGTAAGCTCATGAGAAGCAATGTGCTGAAATCTCTCACAAAACGCCTATAGAATCCAGCGAGGCCAAGAAAACACCTCACTTGTGTGACCTTGGCTGCGCCAACTCTAATAGCTTCAATCTTGGCTCTATCAACTTCAATTCCTGGAGTAACAACATAGCCAAGAAAAGATACTCTGGTGCAAAAAACTTCCCAAGGTTACCAAACAAACGTGCATCATGTAGAGCATTAAAAAACAGACGAATGTTCCAAATGTTCTTCCAAAGATTTGCTATAAATCAGTATATCATCAAAATAGACTACCACAAATCGTCCAATGAAAGCACGAAACTTCGCTCATTAATCTCATGAAAGTACTAGGTGCATTAGTTAACCCAAAAGGCATGCCTAACCACTCATATAATCCAAACTTAGTTTTAAATGCTGTTTTCCATTCATCTCCCAATTTCATATGAATTTGATGGTATCCACTACGCAAATCAACTTTGGAGAATATTGTAGAGCCACTCAATTCATCAAGCATATCATCTAGCCTAGGAATAGGGTGACGAACATAGTAATATTATTAATGCCTCTACAATGAACACACATACGGACGTACCATCCTTTTTCGCACTAGAATAATAGGAACAGCACAAGGACTAAGGGATTCGCAGATATAACCTTTGTCGAGAAGCTCTTGTACTTGACGATAATCTCCTTCGCCTCCTCCGGATTGGTACATGGGCACGGTTGTAATGATGCACGGGAATTAAGTCAATTTGATGCTCAATCCTCTAATAGGTGGTAATCCCGTGGCACGCCTTGTGGAAAGACGCCAATGAACTCCCGCAAAATGTTAGTGACAAGAGGGGGCAAAGAGGAAGGCACGCCCCTCAATGAAAATAATGCCTCTTTGCACAAAAGCATAGCAAACAGATTTGCTAAAATCTAGCTCATCAATATCGACGGTGGCAAGTAAACATGCACTTTTCAATTTAATTTCGTACAACACTTGATGGTTTACTATTAGGCTTCATGTCGTCAAATTCTTTTGCCACAATCTGATTTTCACTCTTATTTTTCTCCTGTTGCTTTATTAGCTCTATTAATATCATCTTTCAAAATGGACTCAGAGTCATAGGAAGCAAAGTAATATTTTTATCCTTATGAACAAGAGTATACGATTGTTTCTACCATGGTGCATGAATTTTATCAAATTGCCGCACAAGTAATAAGGAACATGCTTGCATAGGTACCACATCACAATCAACATAATCAGCATATGTAGAGATACTAAAATGCACATGAACAGCGTGTTACCTTAACCTTGCCGCTGTTGTTGAACCATTGGATGTAGTAAGGATGTGGATGTGGTCTTGTGTTGAGAGATAGCTTCTCCACCATCTCCATGCTAGCCAAGTTGTCAGCAGCTCCTCCATCTATCATGACGCTAATAGAACGCCCTTCACAACTCCTTTGTATGGAACAAATTATGCCTCCGATTTTGCTCACTTGTGTAACTTACACTCAAAACACGCTGAGCAACTAAACATTCATACCAAGATCTTCAAAGAGCCATGTATTGTGTCTCATGATCGAATCATCTCCACCGTGTTCCTCATGTGTAATAAGAGCCAAAGTCTCCTCATCATAGTCACTAGCGGACTCATACCCACCATCCTCGAGAGCAATCATCACACGAGATTTGCATTCTTCCAAAATGTCCTCTTCACAATGACGACAATAATATCACTTGTGTGCCCTGGGACGCCATGGAAGAAGAAGAACTTGCAGGTCCGGACAGTGTTCTGGCGATAGTGGTGGTTGTGCTCGCTTCTTGTATCACTGTTGGAGGTAACCAAGGAGGTGGTGCAAAGGAAGTAGATGATGCACGTGGTGTCCATGATGGTCGACTAAAAGAAGTAGCGCTTGCATGCCCACGATCCTGCACTTCACGCTCAGCTTTACAAGCAAGATGGAATAAACGAGTGATATTATTATAATCCTTATAGTCTAGAATGGTCTGAATCTCTATTTAATCCACCCGTAAAACGTGCAAGCAGCTTCATTCTCCTCAACAATACCACATCTAATCAAGCCAGTTGTAATTCCTGATAATATTCTTCACGAATTTTTCCTTGTCTTAAGCGCTGCAATTTTGAAGTAATTCACGTTGATAATATGGTGGAACCCAACGAGCACGCATAGCAGTTTTCAAAGCAGCCCAAGTAGCTGAAAACAGATATAATCTACAATGTTCAGACCACCAAACACATGCAAAGCTAGTGAAAGCACAAACAGCAACAGAACACGCCTCCTCGGGATATTGTAAACATGTAAATCGTTGTTCAGTTTCTAACTCCCAAGTAAGATATATATCAGAACATATCTACCCTCAAATGGTGGAATATTCAATTTCAGTTTAGGGAGATGGTCATGATCTCGCACTGAGGAGGAGCCCTAACATTGCCATTATTTGCATGTGGACACCTGGGTGTGGTGTTGGTGGTTGCACGTAGTTCGATGTTGATCAACCTCATCCTCGTAATCTCCCACATAATCATCATCCGGCACCAGCAGCAGCAGTAGCAGGAGTCAAAGAAGCACCAACAAAGAGTAGCAATGCACCAGAATTTTGTCCCGCTCAATAGGAACACCGAGCTCGCCCATACTGATTCGAAGGGGGCGAGTTGTTGTTGCCAGAGGCGATAGGTAGGTGCATGTGGTTGTGGAAATACGAGCAATTCATTAAACTTGCTATCAAGCTTTGTTTCAAACGCCTTCTCAATGCCATATATCTTCTCCATGGCCTCAAATCTGTTCACCACATCTTGCACCGCCCACCATCATTTGCTGAAATTTATCATGTAACTCCTTGTTCGTCAGATCTCCCAATCAGTCTCATCGGCTTGTGATCCTACCATGGCAAAGAATAGAACACACAAGAATATGATCCTATGACTACTAAGAAGTGGTGGTGGTGTATCACAAACCCACAAGCAAATCAAATTTTACCGCTTACTCAAAGAAGAAAGGTGATCGGCAACCGCTGAAGTCAAAACTCTCAAAGCTTGATAGAGCGATTACTAGGAGAGTCCAACGCACGACGAGATGTATGGAGCTGGGTAATATGGTAGCAAAAGGGTCAGCAATAATCAATCAGAAATAAATGATAAATCAACTCAGATCAGGTTGGTCCTAGGCTAGACCGCATAGAGACGCGAGCCTAGAACACTAACAAAATCAATGCAGATCTGACGAAACAAGGGAGGAGCACTGAATTTTTTTTCTTTTTTTCACTTTTTGCACTTTTTCCTCTTTTTTTGCTCCAACAAATTTTTTTCAAAAGTCTACAAATGGTCTAAAACTGCCCAGCTTAATTTTTTTTGAACCGAACTATTTTTCTCCGGATGGCTCGAAGTTCGAGTCCTTCACACGACTCGGAGTATCGCGGATTCGAAATCGAGTAACAACAATTGCTGGACTCGACTAGGACTGTGGCGGAGATGAAACCGGGGACGCGGATCGGTATGAGATGAATCGTGGAACTCTTGATCTGGCGGATAATATGCAGTGAACTTGGATTGTCATGGCGCGGATATGGGGTGGATATGGATTCGGATTGGCGTGATGATGCAGTGGTGATATATGGCAGCGGCGACATGACAACTGCGGAACAGAACTCAAACTCTAAAAGACTAGACGCTAAGACCAACTTGATACACGACGATGCAACCGCAAATTCAACAAAGCAAATACAAAAGATTATGCAAAGGCTCGATTGGTTCGATGGGATGAACTAACCCTAATTTTTTTGGCTTTTTCATGGACTATAGGTATGAAGAATGACCGATCTAAACTATTAAAAAATGTAAATCTCACCGAGCAACCCGAAATCTGATACCACTTGATAGAGGCAAAGGTGTCTGCCTTTCGATGAGATGGTGATTTCGTGGGTTTCGACTTTGACGATCCGACTACTTAACGCAGCGAGACGCCGCGCTTTAATCGCTAAACCAACTCCGAGAGGTTATTGACCACGCCGAGCACATCAACCGACCACGAGGGTCTGCTTCCCGCGAGCAAATGAAGAACAAGCAAGAAATGAGATTGCAATCTAGATATTGCGAATATAAGATGAAAGCTTTATTGATCAAGGTGGGGTTCGTGGACGCTTTGTCTGGTCGCTGAACACAAACGGCACGCCAAGTTGCAGCTATGGCTAACTTTAATCTAAGCAAAACCCAAAGTCAAACGGTGCCCTAAGGGCTGTATATATGGAGGAAGAGGGGTGAATTTCGTGGCCCTTGGTGGAGGGGTCCAAACTAACCATATCTCTTGTTTCCACCACACGGACTCTAAAAATAGGCTATACTTATGTATTTCAAAATTACATGGCCTGGCCAATAATAAGGTGACGAGCACCTAGAATAGCCTCGGACGAAATTTATGAAGTGGCATCTTGTATATTTCGTCCAAGGCTTCATGCACTCATTATGGTGGCTTCAAAGTCCTAAATCATCACTTGTAACTCCATTCTGTCCTCTTGCCTGCCATCATCTCCATGCTTGTTCTTGCTCCAATGTTCATCCTTCTCCGCTAGGCCCTTCATTTGTAAGCAAAACAAATGTATCCAATTTAGGCAAAGATCATATTCTCATGAATATTAGAATCATTACCAAGAAACGAAAGTACCGTAATTTAGTCAAGTATGCATGAGCTCTAGTAATTGGTCCAAGATGTATAGCAAGTGGGCTGTGTAACAATGGTATTGATGTCCTCATCACGGATCGTCAAAGTCGATTCCACGTAAAACGATTGCTATCTCATCGAAAGATCGGGACACCGGCCTATCAATGCCATCCGCGAAAACAAGGAGAATAAGGCATATAGTCATGGATTTTCTTCAATTTACGCCAAACGAGATCGTTCGATCATAGATCATCTGCGAAGGTACGTTTGTCCCTACCGGGGGCTAATGTCTATAAGGAACATAATCTCGAATTTCCTTCAAAAGGAAGTGCCATGGGTTCTAAACTTGTCCTAAAAATGCAACGAATGATTTTTGACTTTGAGGGCCAAAAAGTCCTCCGCTTAAGGCTGAATTTGAGGGTACTCCGGCCTCAAGCGCAAGCGAGAGTATTTTTGATTCAGACTCACGAGCAGTTTGAGTACTTATGGGTCGGACACGGACTCAATGACAAAATTATGACCGTTTTAGTGAACATCCGTTCATTCTATGGCAGTCCTGAACGGTCATTTCTCTCATGCTTTCGATTGGCCCAAAATTACTTGTCTCTAGAGGAGATATCATTTCCACATATATATTGACCGATGCCGTGAATGCCCTTTGTTCTTCGCCACGCCGCATGAGTTACAAAGATGCCATCCGGGAACAAGGAGAATAAGGCATATAGCCGGATTTTCTTCAATTTACGGCCAAATGAGATCGCCTGGATCATAGAGCATCCGCAGAAGGTACGCTTGTCCCTACCAGGGGGCTAATGTCTATAAGGAACATAATCTCGAATTTCCTTCAAAAGGAAGTGCCAATGGGTTCGTAAACTTGTCCGGGAAATGCATTTAATGATTTCTTTGACTTGTAATAAAAAGTCCCGCTTAATGCTGAATTTATGTACCGATGCGAGCATCCTTCCATCATCCCCATGGACTCTACATCAACACCTACAACACCACAAGGACCGATGACTCGAGCACGCAAGAGCTCTTGAAACCGAGGTGACATCACTCCTCACAACTCTCCTTCGATTCACATGAGACATGGCTACTACCTCAAACGGAACTCTATGCATAGTCAACACCAAGGAGTCAACTATGATGAGTGATGAGCATCCTTCCATCATCCCCATGGACTCTACAACAACACCTACAACACCACAAGGACCGATGACTCGAGCACGCAAGAGCTTTTGAAACCGAGGTGACATCACTCCTCTCACAACTCTCCTTCGATTCACATGAGACATGGTTACTATCTCAAACGGAACTCTATGCATACTCAGCACCAAGGAGTCGATCATGAAGAGGCTGGAAAGCGAGAATCGAAGCGGAAGACGACGCCAAGACGGAGAGGAGAAAGCAACCAGACCAGAGGCCGGATCCGGACGGAGGTCGGACGATCCGGACAGAGCCTCGATGATCCGACACGGTCCCACGATCCGCAAATCGTCCAAGGCAACGAACCTCCACGCTGAAGCCGGATCATCCACCCGCCCGGATCATCGGATCCCGCCCGACATCCGGACCACCACCGGACGTCCGCCCGCGCCGTCATCAGTAGCACCGGACCATCCGGCCCCACCCGATCATCGGACCAGCCCGATCATCCGACCGCCCGGATCGTCGTATACCGGCTGCTGCGCAGCAATGAGCCCAAATGTACCCTTCGCCCTGCATCTATATATAGGACCCCTCTCCTCACTTTGAGACTTAGCATTGATTTGCTCATTTGTGTGTGAGAGCCTTTGCTCATCCACTGTATTTCTCCACGAAGACCAAGACCTCCGCCTAGGAGAAGATCCATCGGATTCAAGACCCCTATAGGGAAGATCCCTCGTGATTCAAGGCCTCCTCCGAGAAGAACGGTTACCTTGTATCTTCCCTTGTTGATTTTGGACCATGTATCACCGTGCTTCATGATCTAGACCTTGTGTGATTGATCTCTTGTCGGTTGAGTGTCTCTCTCTCGTCTCCTGATTTCTCCCTGCTTCCGCTGCTGCTTCTTCGTGTTCTCTTCAGGATCCCCTCCAAACGTGAAAGATCGACTAATTAGGGTTCCACCCCACATCATATGGTATCATGAGCCACGTTGATCACGCTTGGAGCCCCACCTCGTGATTCCTAGCTTGATTTTGTTGTTTTCGCCCTAAAACCCGAAAATCCCCACAAAATACCCCCAAATTTTTTGTGATTTGTTAGTTTTGATGATGTTTTGTTGTTTTGATCCGTGATTCGTGTGTAACTCGTGGATCTTGTGTTCCCCACCTTCTACCCCTCGAATCCACCCAAATCCTCAAATCGCCAAATTCCACCCCATTTTCAGTTCCTCCGAGCAGTCTCTGCATGGAGTCTGACCTGTCTCGATCCCACTCAAGTCCCGGATCATCCGACTCGCCCGGATCATCCGGCTCCTGGCCCGGATCATCCGGCTTCCGCCGACACCGCACTCTGCAGTTCTCCACCACCACTACCACCCACACATATACACCCTCCCACCCATCTACCACCACTCTGCTTTGTAAACCCCAAGACACAACCTCCGATTTACATTCAAGTTGAGTTCACAATTTGAGTAAGATCCGTGTCCTTTGTGTTTCGCTATCTAGGCGCTGTGTGACATCAACAACAACGCTCATTTTGGTCGGCTACTCATCTTCGCTACGGACGTAAAATCGACGACATCTTTGTCATACCTTGCAATTGCATTGATAACCATCATATACCATCTTTATGCTGCTTACCCATCGAGACTAGCCTTTGAGTATTGAACGTCAGGCACGCTTGTAGCCTGATCACAAAGTCGCCTCCCACCAAATCGATAGTTATCATCCATCGAAAAGATCGACACCGTTTATTTAATGTTTATGGTTCGAACATTGATGAGATCTCCCCAGCCACACACACCTTCCACGCACATCACCTTTGCCAATCATGAGTCCTTTGTTTTATTTCTGATCATGGCTGCTGAAGATGCCGACAGTGCATGAATGTTTAGTTGCTCAACGGTTTTGAGGTGCGTGCTGCCGGAGCAAAATCGAGGCATAATTTGTTCCATACAAAGGGAGTTGTGAAGAACGTTCTATTCAAGGCCATCATAGATGGAGGGAGCTGCAACAACTTGGCTAGCATGGAGTTGGTGGAGAAGCTATTCTCACCACAAGACCACATCCACATCCTTACTACATCCAATGGCTCAACAACAATGGGCAAGGTTAAGGTAACACGCATCGCTCGTGCATTTTAGTATCTCTACATATGCTGATTATGTTGATTGTGATGTGGTACCTATGCAAGCATGTTCCTTATTACTTGGTAGACCATGGCAATTTGATAAAAATTCAGACACCATGGTAGAAACAATCAAGATACTCTTGTTCATAAGGATAAAATATTACTTTGCTTCCTATGACTCCTGATTCCATTTTGAAAGATGATATTAATAGAGCTAATAAAGCAAAACAGGAGAAAATAAGAGAAAAATCAGATTGTGGCAAAAGAATTTGAGCAAACATGAAGCCTAATAATAAACCATCCACCGTTGCTTCTCGAAATTAAATTAAAAAGTGCATGTTTACTTGCCACCAATCTGATATTGATGAGCTAGATTTAGCAAATCGCTATGCTTTGTGTGCAAAGAGGCATTATTTTCATTCGAGGACGCCTTCCTCTTTGCCCCCGGCTGTCACTAACATTTGCAGAGTTCGCGACGTCTTTCCACAAGACGCTGCACCGAGATTACCACCTATTCAAGGGATTGAGCATCAAATTGACTTAATTCCGGTATCATTACCCAACCGCGCGCCATACCGTACCAATCCGGAGGAGACGAAGGAGATTATATCAAGCATGTGAGCTACTCGACAAAGGTTATATACGCGAATCCCTTAGTCCTTGTGCTGTTCCTATTATTCTAGTGCCGGGATGGTACATCACGTATGTGTGTTGATTGTAGAGGCATTAATAATATTACTATTCGTTATCGCCACCCTATTCCTAGGCTAGATGATATGCTTGATGAATTGAGTGGCTCTACAATATTCTCCAAAGTTGATTTATGAGTGGATACCATCAAATTCGTATGAAATTGGGAGATGAATGGAAAACAGCATTTAAAACTAAGTTTGGTTTATATGAATGGTTAGTCATGCCTTTGGGTTAACTAATGCACCTAGTACTTTCATGAGACTAATGAACGGTTTTACGTGCTTTCATTGGACGATTTGTGGTAGTCTATTTTGATGATATACTGATTTATAGCAAATCTTTGGAAGAACATTTGGAACATTTACGTGTTGTTTTTAATGCTCTACGTGATGCACGCTTGTTTGGTAATCTTGGGAAGTGCACCTTTGCACCGATCAGTATCTTTTCTTGGCTATGTTGTTACTCCACGGTGGAAGTTGATAAAGCCAAGATTGAAGCTATTGAGAGTTGGGCGCAGCCCAAAACGGTCACACAAGTGAGGAGTTTTCTTGGACTCGCTGGTTTCTAGGCGCTTGTGAGAGATTTTAGCACAATTGCTGCACCTCTTAATGAGCTTACAAAGAAGGATGTGCTTTTGTTTGGGGTACCGCATGTGAAGAAGCCTTCACGATATTGAAAGATAAGTTGACACATGCTCCTTTACTCCAACTTCCTGATTTTAATAAGACTTTTGAGCTTGAATGTGATGCTAGTGGAATTGGATTAGAGGTGTGTTATTACAAGATGGCAAACCTGTTGCGATTTTTCTGAAAATTGAGGCCTAGTCTGAACTATTCTACTTATGATAAAGAATTATATGCTCTTGTTCGGACTTTAGAGACATGGCAACATTATTTATGGCCCAAAGAATTTGTTATACATTCTCGATCATGAATCTTTGAAACATATTAAAAGTCAAGCTAAACTGAATCAAGACATGCTAAATGGGTTGAATTCATTGAGACTTTCCCTTTATTAAACACAAGAAGGGTAAAGAAAATGTTATTGCTGATGCATTGTCTCGTCGTTATACTATGCTTTCACAACTTGACTTTAAAATATTTGGTTTGGAGACCATCAAAGATCAATATGCATGATGCTGAATTTAGCGATGTATTGCGAATTGTAAAGAAGGTAGAACATGGAACAAGTTCGTCGTTAATGATGGATTTGTGTTTCGTCTAACAAGCTATGCATTCCAGCTAGCTCCGCTCGCCTTTTGTTGTTGCAGGAGGCGATGGAGGAGGACTAATGGGACACTTAAGTGAAGAAGACGGATATACTTGCTACACATTTTTTGGCCAAAGCTGAGACGGGATTGATAGAGGCGGGTGTCCCGATTCGATGAGATGATAACTATCGATTTGGTGGAGACGATTTGACGATCCGACTACAAACATGCATGACGCGCCTTAGCAATCGCTAAACCAACTCCGAGAGGTTATTGACCACGCGGAGCACAATCAACCTGACCATGAAGGTCTATTCCTGCAAGCAATCAAGAACAAGCAAGAATATGATAAAAGCAATCTGAATATTGCAGTATGTATGAAGTATGGATAAAGGTGGGGATCCGAAGCGGTCTTGGTCGGTCGTTGGACACTAACGGCACACGGGTTGCAATGGCTAACTTTTAACTAAACAAATCCCAGGAAAAAGCTACTAGATGGATCTACTTATAGGAGCAAGGGGTATGCCAAGGAGGTGGGAGAACGTCCCAAGGCAGCCTAAAACGAACCATAGGTCGTACAACCAATGGGCCCAAGTGGAGGTGACGAACACCTTTGGACTTGTAGTTTGACTCGGATTCGGTGCAGCGCCAGATTGTTTCGTCCAACTCAACGCTCCGGACGGTTTTAAGGTGATTCCAATTGTGCTGGAAAGAGCATGAAATCTAATTTCCAACAAAAAATAATCACCCAATTCGAGTCCGATAAAAAGTTGTTGGCGTTTTGAGTCAGGTATGTCTGTGCAGTCCGAATCGAGTACAAAACGAGAGACTTGGACTCTATCTTCTTGGGCCAAAAGTGACGTGAGAGAACTTTTTGAACAGCAAATAAACATCTCTTTATTCCTTATCTTCATATGTGGATTGTACAAATGTCCCATACACCTGCAATTAGACGAAACACAAAAGTGTGTGAAGTATTTTGTTCGATAACATAAATAGATTATTGAATAGTTTGCACTAGAAATCACCGACATGTATGCAATATTTTTGGTCATATCCAAGGTAGACATGTCCTCATCATCCTCCCTTCTTGAAAATAAAGCCGCCCTCGGCGTGCTTAATCTGAATTGGGGCTAACAAAGAGACAAGGTGTACATGTTGTATATGTATATGTCATCCATTTTACTTCCTCGATTTTGCATATATGACACATGAATAGATGAGTAACTTGCATAGTTCATAAAATCTAAAGCCAAAAATTAGCACAAGAAGAAGAAGGCATGAAAATATTGCAACTCAGTTTGCACATATAAGTGAAGCTCTTATTCATTTCAAAAGATTGACAATGTTCATCATTAAACCATCCCAACATTGGTGAATAAACCTTGCATCAAATTTACATGCTACAACATGCTTAAATAAGCAAACATGCAATAAGTCATTACAGAATCATCACCAAGATTATAGGTCATATCAAAATGATTAAACATTGATTCTTTTGCATCAAAGTTAATTCAATGGGTGCGCTAAAATTGTTGGTATTTCAGTTGTTTGATCACATGACGATTCATGACAGTTTCAAGATTTCTAAAATAGGTGATGTGCTCAAATCACCAGGTAACTCAACACATGATGCATTCAAGTTAGCTACGGATGCATCATTCTCATGTAAAGTTATATCATCAATACCTTTATCGTTACCTTGTCGCAAAGACGAGCTGATGTAGGTACAGACGAGACAATGCACCATGCTTTGAGATGATGCTGCTCACAATCCGAGGTGGGCTGCTCTAGTAGGTGCAACGGTGGAGGAACCAACCGCGGTGGTGAGCATGAACTGAATAGTAGTTGTTGTAGTCACCCAATGCATCCTCCGTATCTCTCAAAGGTACAAGCACGAACATACATACCAAGAATGCAACGAGGAATATACTGAATCTTTCCTGAATATCATGGTTCAAACCACCAAAAAATCTATTCATTGTACCCATCGAGTGTGATGCACTTTGTCCTTGGTTCCGCAAGGATGGCGACCTAAAACTAACACCACTCATGAGCTACCTTTGGTGTTTCAATCCCTTGCAGGAATTTCAAGATGTTTTTCCCGATGAGCTACCTCAGGTCTACCTCCCTCTGAGGCATTGAGCATCGAATTGATCTCTCATACCCAGGGCGCCACTTCCAAACAAAGCCCCATACCGTGTCAATCCCGAAGAAAACAAGGAGATTCAGCAGCAAGTACAAATAAACTAATGGACAAGCGGTCATGTACGTGAAAGCTTAAGCCCTGTCTTTGGTTCTCCTTATACTTGTGCCTAAGCCCGATGGAAGTTTCCGGCTTGTGCTCGATTGTAGACATCTACACGCTATCACCGCGGCGCTATAGGCATCCCATTCCTCGCTTAGATGATATGCTTGATGAACTTAGTGGAGCCAACTTTTTCTCAAAAATTGATCTTAAAGTGGCTATTACCAAATCCGCATTCATGAGGGTGATGAATGGAAAACTGCTTTAAAAACAAAATTTGGCTTATATGAATGGTTGGCTATGCCTATGGGTTTTGTCGGAAGCCCTCTAAACTTTTTAGTGCGTCTCATGCATCATGTACTAATCCATACATTGGGATCTTTGTTGTGGTTTACTGATGATATTCTTGTGTTTAGCAAAACCATGAAAGAGCATGTTCATCATGTTAAGCTTGTTTTGCAAACACTTCAAAAGAAAGTCTTTGTGCCAACTTGAAAAATGCACTTTTGGAGTTGACAAAGTGGTTTTCATGGGTTTGTTGTCTCTTCCAAGGGTGTCCACGTTGATGAAACTAATATCAAAGCAATTAAAACTTGGCCCCAACCCACAAATTTGCAACAAGTGTGAAGTTTCCTTGGTCTTGCGGTTTTTATCGTCGCTTTGTGAAAAACTTTAGCACTATTGCAGCTCCTTTGCATGCTTTGAGTAAGAAGAATACTCCCTTTTGTTTGGGGACCTTTGCAATCAAACACTTTTGATGAGCTCAAGTCTTTGCTTACTCATGCTCCAATTCTTGCTTTGCCCAATTTTGACAAAACTTTTGAGGTCCATTGTGATGCAAGTAGTACCGGAATTGATGGAGTTTTAATGCAAAAGAAAACGAGTCATTGCTTATTTTAGTGAAAACTCTCCTGCTCAACCTAACTATCCCGTGTATGACAAGGAATTGTATGCTTTAGTGCGTGTCCTCCATGTTTGGGAACATTATCTTAGACCTCATGAGTTTGTCATCCATACCGATCATACACGGGAACATTATCTTAGACCTCATTGCTTATTTTGTTCTTTTCAAGTACTTAAAAGGTCAAACTAAATTGAACAAGCGTCATGCCAAATGGAGTGAATTTATTGAATCTTTTCCATATGTGATCAAGTACATTATGCGCAAGGAAAATGTAGTTGCTTGATGCACTTTCACGCATATGCACGCTTGATAGAGGCAAAGGTGTCCGGCCTTTCGATGAGATGGTGGATTTCGCTTTGGTGGAAGTCGACTTTGACGATCCGACTACTTAACGCAAGTGAGGATCGCCGCGCATAGCAATCGCTAAACCAACTCCGAGAGGTTATCGACCACGCCGAACACGATCAACTCGACCACACGAGGGTCTATTTCCAAGCAGAAACGAAGAACAAGCAAGAAACTGGAGATTGCAATCTGGATATTGCGTAATATATGATGAAAGCTTTATTGATCAAGGTGGGGTTCTGGACGCTTTTAATAGGTCGTTGAACACAAACGGCATGCCAAGTTGCAGCTATGGCGTAACTTTGATCTAAACAAAACCCAAGTCTAAACGTTGCCCTAAGGGCTGTATATATGGAGGAAGAGGGGGTGAATTTCGTGGCCCTTGGTGAGGGGTCGAAACTAACCCTATCTCTGTTTCCCCCACACAATGACTCTAAAATAGCCTATACTAATGTATTTTCGAAATTACATGGGCCTGGCCTAATAATAAGGTGACGAGCACCTAGAATAGCCTATGGACGAATATTATGAAGTGGCATCTGTATATTTCGTCCAAGGCTTCATGCACTCCTTATGGTGGCTTCAAAGTCCTGAAATCATCACTTGTAACTCGTTCTTGATCTCCTTAAGCATGCCATCAACTCCATGTGTGTTCTTGCTCCAATGTTCATCCTTTCCAAGCTAGGCCCTTCATTTGTAAGCAAAACAAATGTATCCAATTTAGGCAGCATCATATTCTCATGAACATTAGAATCATTACCAAAAACGAAAGTACCGGTAATTTAGTTGACGTAAGGCTTAGTTTCAGTAATTGGTCCAAGATGTATAGCAGCAGGGGCTGTGGGTGTAACAATGGTATTGATGTCCTCATCAACGCTTGTCACCCAACTTGAGTTGAATGTTATTGGATTTGAGCACATCAAAGATTTGTATGCTAGTGATCCATCTTTTGCACCTCATTATGTCAAATGTTTGACGATACATCTTGGGGAACAATATTACATCAAGGATGGTTATCTTATGAGAGCTAACAAACTATGCATACCCGAAGTCTTCTTCGTTTGCTACTTTTGCATGAGGCCTCATGGAGGTGGACTCATGGGACATTTTGGACACGACAAGACCTTCGCCACGCCTCCAAGAACTACTTTTGGCCACAGATGTTTCAAGACGTTTCACGCTTCACCAATTCGATGCTCTACATGCCACAAAGCTAAGTTGATGTAGGGTGGAACCCTAATTCATCGATCTTTCACGTTTGGAGGGATCCTAATGGGGAAACACGAAGAACACGCTAAGCACAAGGGGAAACACAGGAAAACGAGAGAGAATCACTCAACCAACAAGGAATCGATCACACAAGTGCTAGATCAACATACACATAAGAGATCCACAAGATACATAGTCAACTAGGGTAAGGATACAAAGGAACTGCTCATCTCCTGGAGGAGGCCTTGAATCCACGAGGGATCTTTCCGTAAAGGGTCTTGTATCCGAGAGGATCTTCTCCAAGAGGTCGCGGGTCTCTCACGAGGAGGAGATCCGATAGATGAGCGTAGTTTCATTCTAACATGAGCTAAACCAACGCTTAAGTCTCAAAGTGAGGAGAGGGTCCTATTTATAGACTAGGGGCGAATTACATGGGCTCAGCCCAAGTCGCAAGATTGACAGCGTAGGTCCGATGATCCGGATGGTGGCCCTTGGATGATCCGGGTGTCGGTGTCCGGATGATCCGGGCGATCGTCCGGATGATCCGGCTTGCCGAGGGGCTTCGTGGTCTTTCGGCGCTACTATCGGATGATCCGGAGGGTCCGGATGATCCGGCTGGATCCCGGATGATCCGGACGGGCGTCCGGATGTCCGCCTGTTTCCACTAGTCCGCTTCCGCTCTTCTTCTTTCTCCTTTATTCCGCCTTCTTCCATGCTTGGCCTTGGTCCTTGGATTCTCCATGGTCATCTTGGTTGTACCGAGGTATGCAAGGTCCATGCATGAGGTAGTAGCCGTGTCTCATATGCGAAGTGACGGTTCAAGAGGAGTGAATTCACCTTAAAGTCCAATGGCGATGAGGTCTAAATCATATGTCTCTTCGGGGCTTGAGAGTAATCGGCGTACATGGGGATGAACGGGATGCTCCGCATCATATCCCCCCTTGGGAAAGATCCCGACTCGGATCGTGATCCTCATCACCATGGAAACGGGTGGTATGGACGGACTTGTAGTGGGACGTGGGTGAAGGTCTTATGAATCCAAGTACTCCAAGGTGTTCCGTATGTGGTACATGCAAAATGAGCAAACACAAAGTACACTTTGAAATACAATGGTTAGCGCACAAAGTGTCCATCAATTAAGTGTGAGTCCGCAGCTTAGGGATATTAGTGACAAAGTGCATGAATCTTATCAAGATGATATAGAATGATATGCAAAGAATTCATGGGATAATGAGCATGGTTCACAAAGTTTACAAATTCTACCATTGTGCAAAATGATGTCATAATGGGATGGTGCATCAAAAGCATGAACATGGCAATGGATGCTCAATATGTATATGTTATCATGCAATTGATGGTGGGCATATGATCATGATGTATGAATATGCCATCAAGGAAGATCACAACAAATTTGCTAAGGAAATGAACAAGCTCATATATCATGGATGACTTGGGAATACAAGATGCAACAAGGCAATCACAATGTGAGTCAATCCATGCATAGGGTGCAAACTTGTGGTGAGTATGATATGTCCATCGAGCATGACATGGATGAGCACAATCAACAAATATGGAGGTGTTGGTGTACCAAAGCTCGATCTCGAGGCATGAGTGGAGTGCCAAGGTGCATCCAATAAGTGCAAGTGATAGAGGCAGGTGTCCCGCCTTCGATGAGATGATGAATATCGCTTTGGTGGAAGTCGACTTTTGACGATCCGACCACGAACGCAGCGAGGACGCCGCGCTTTTAGCAATCGCTAAACCAACTCCGAGAGGTTATTGACACGCCGAGCACGATCAACTCGACCACGAGGGTCTATTCCGCTGAGCAAACGAAGAACAAGCAAGAAACCGAGATTGCAATCTGGATATTGCGAATATAAGATGAAAGCTTTATTGATCAAGGTGGGGTTCTGTGACGCTTTGTCCGGTCGTTGAACACAAACGGCACGCTGGGTTGCAGCTATGGCGAACTTTTAATCTAAACAAAACCTAAAGTCTAAACGACGCCTAAGGGCTGTATATATGGGGAAGAGGGGGGAATTTCGTGGTCTTTGAGGGTGGGGTCCAAACCAACCCTATCTCTTGTTTCCCCACACATACGGACTCTAAAATAGCCTATACTAAGTATTTCGAAATTACATGGGCCTGGCTCAATAATAAGGTGACGAAGACCTAGAATAGCCTATGGACTAATATTATGAAGTGGCATCTTGTATATTTCGTCCAAGGCTTCATGCACTCATTATGGTGGCTTCAAAGTCCTGAAATCATCACTTGTAACTCCATTCTTGTCCCCTTAAGCATGCCATCATCTCCATGCTTGTTCTTGCTCCAATGTTCATCCTTCTCCAAGCTAGGCCCTTCATTTGTAAGCAAAACAAATGTATCCAATTTAGGCAGATCATATTCTCATGAACATTAGAATCATTACCAAGAAACGAAAGTACCTGTAATTTAGTTGGCGTATGAGCTCTAGTAATTGGTCCAAGATGTATAGCAGCAGGGCTGTGGGTGTAACAATGGTATTGATGTCCTCATCATCCTCCCTTCTTGAAATGAAGTCGCCCTCGACGGAAGTTCATCTTCCTCACCCAAATATGGCTTCAAATCTGCAATGTTAAAAGTGGACTAACCCCAAAATCTGCAGCAGCTCAAGTTTATATGCATTATCATTTACTTTCTCCAACACCTTAAAGGGACCAGCAGCACGTGGCATTAGCTTTGATTTGCGCAAATCAGAAATCTATCCTTACGCAAATGTAACCAAACAAGATCTCCTGTGCAAACACAACATGTTTTCTACCTTATCTCCAAAGAAGTTTATATTTAGCATTCATACGCCAATGTTTTCCTTAGTTAACTCATGCATTTTAAAATCAATTCAGCACGTTCTTTAGCATCAAAATTAACCTTCTCCCAAGATGGAAGAGGCAACAAATCAATAGGTGCACGAGGTAGGAAACCATACACAACTTCAAAAGGGCACATCTTAGTAGTAGAATGCAATGAACGATTATAAGCAAATTCAATATGAGGCAAGCATTCCTCCCACATTTTCTTATTATTCTTAGAACAGCCCTAAGCATAGTAGACAATGTTCTATTGACTACTTCAGTTTGTCCATCGCTTTGGGGTGACAAGTAGTACTAAAAGCAGTTTAGTCCCCAACTTAGCCCATAAACATCTCCAAAAGTGGCTAAGAAATTTAGTATCACGATCCGAAACAATAGTATTTGGCACACCATGCAAGTTTAATAATTTCACTAAAGAACAAATCAGCAACATTAACAAAGATCATCGCTTTTATGACATGGTATAAAGTGTGCCATTTTCGAGAATCTATCCACGACAACAAATATGCTATCCTCCCTTCTTTGTTCTAGGTAAACCTAAAACAAAGTCCATAGATATATCCTCCCAAGGAACACTAGGTACAGGCAAAGGCATATATAAACCATGAGGATTGAGTCGTGACTTAGCTTTTTGACATGTAGTGCAATGAGCAATAAAACGCCAACATCCCGCCTCATCTTTGGCCAAAAGAAATGTGTAGCAAGTATCGTCCTCCGCCTTCTTCACGCCAAAGTGTCCCATTAGTCCTCCTCCATGCGCCTCCGCAACAACAAAAGACTAACGGAGCTAGCTGGAATGCATAGCTTGTTAGCACGGAACACAAATCCATCATTAACGACAAACTTGTTCCATGTTCTTCCTTCTTTACAATTTCGCAATACATCTTTAAAATCAGCATCATGCACATATTGATCTTTGATGGTCTCCAAACCAAATATTTTGAAGTCAAGTTGTGAAAGCATAGTATAGCGACATTTAGACAATGCATCAGAATAACATTTTCTTTTACCCTTCTTGTGTTTAATGACATAAGGAAAGTCTCAATGAATTCAACCCATTTAGCATGTCTACGATTCAGTTTAGCTTGACTTTTAATATGTTTCAAAGATTCATGATCGAATGTATAACAAATTCTTTGGGCCATAAATAATGTTGCCATGTTTCTAAAGTCCAACAAGAGCATATAATTCTTTATCATAAGTAGAGTAATTCAGACTAGGCCCACTCAATTTTTCAGAAAAGTATGCAACAGGTTTGCTATCTTGTAATAACACACCTCCTAATCCAATTCCACTAGCATCACATTCAAGCTCAAAAGTCTTATTAAAATCAGGAAGTTGGAGTAAAGGAGCATGTGTCAACTTATCTTTCAATACCGTGAAGGCTTCTTCCTGTGCGGTACCCCAAACAAAAGGCACATCCTTCTTTGTAAGCTCATTGAGAGGTGCAGCAATGGTGCTAAAATCTCTCACAAAACGCCTATAAAACCAGCGAGGCCAAGAAAACTCTCACTTGTGTGACCGCTTTTGGTCAAGCCAACTCTCAATAGCTTCAATCTTGGCTTTATCAACTTCAATTCCCTCGTGGAGTAACAACATAGCCAAGAAAAGATACCGGTCGGTGCAAAAGGTGCACTTCCTAAGGTTACCAAACAAACGTTCTTCCAAAGATTTGCTATAAATCAAGATATCATCAAAATAGACTACCACAAATCGTCCAATGAAAGCACGAAACTTCGCTCATTAATCTCATGAAAGTACTAGGTGCATTAGTTAACCCAAAAGGCATGACTAACCACTCATATAATCCAAACTTAGTTTTAAATGCTGCTTTTCCATTCATCTCCCAATTTCATACGAATTTGATGGTATCCACTACGCAAATCAACTTTGGAGAATATTGTAGAGCCACTCAATTCATCAAGCATATCATCTAGCCTAGGAATAGGGTGACGATAACTAATAGTAATATTATTAATGCTCTACAATCAACACACATACGTAATGTACCATCCTTTTTCGCACTAGAATAATAGGAACAGCACAAGGACTAAGGGATTCAAAGATATAACCTTTGTCGAGCAGCTCCTCGTGACTTGACGATAATCTCCTTCGTCTCCTCTGGATTGGTACGGTATGGTGCACGGTCAGTAATGATGCATCGGGAATTAAGTCAATTTGATGCTCAATCCTCGAATAGGTGGTAATCCCGTGGCACGTCTTGTGGAAAGATGTCAACGAACTCCTGCGAAAATGTTAGTGACAGCAGGGGCAAAGAGGAAGGCACGCCCTCGAATGAAAATAATGCCTCTTTGCACACAAAAGCATAGCAAACAGATTTGCTAAAATCTAGCTCATCAATATCAGACGGTGGCAAGTAAACATGCACTTTTCAATTTAATTTCGTACAACAGATAGATGGTTTATTATTAGGCTTCATGTGTTGCTCAAATTCTTTTGCCACAATCTGATTTTCACTCTTATTTTCTCCTGTTTTGCTTTTTATTAGCTCTATTAATATCATCTTTCAAATGGAATCAGGAGTCATAGGAAGCAAAGTAATATTTTTATCCCTATGAACAAGAATATATTGATTGTTTCTACCATGGTGTATGAATTTTTATCAAATTGCCATGGTCTACCAAGTAATAAGGAACATGCTTGCATAGGTACCACATCACAATCAACATAATCAGATATGTAGAGATACTAAAATGCACACTAACAAAGACGTGTTACCTTAACCTTGCCGCTGTTGTTGAACCATTGGATGTAGTAAGGATGTGGATGTGGTCTTGTGGTGAGAGATAGCTTCTCCACCATCTCCATGCTAGCTAAGTTGTTGCAGCTCCTCCATCTATGATGACGCCGAATAGAACGCTCCTTCACAACTCCCTTTGTATGGAACAAATTATGCCTCTCGATTTTGCTCAATTTTGTAAACTGCACACTCAAAACACGTTGAGCAACTAAACATTCATACCTGTCAAGATCTTCAAAGCAGCCATGTATTGTGTCTCATGATCGTAATCATCTCCACCGTGTTCCTCATGTGTAATAAGAGCCAAAGTCTCCTCATCATAGTCACTAGCGGACTCATACCCACCATCCTCAAGAGAGCAATCATCACACGCTGAGATTTGCATTCTCTCAGAAAATGTCCTCTTCCCCTTACAACGACGACAAATAATATCACTTGTGTGCCCTGTTGACGCCATGGAAGAAGAAGAGCTCTGCGGCAGTGCCCAAAGTGTGCTTTTGGCAGATAGTGGTGGTTGTGCTGCTTTCTTGTATCACGTTGGAGGTGGCACCAAGGAGGTGATGGTGCAAAGGAAGTAGATGATGCACGTGGTGTCCATGATGAAGGTCGACCTGCGCAGAAAAGTTAGTGCGCCAATGCCTCGCCGATCCCGCACTTCACGCTCAGCTTTACAAGCAAGATGGAATAAACGAGTGATATTATTATAATCCTTATAGTCTAGAATGGTCTGAATCTCTATTTAATCCACCCGTAAAACGTGCAAGCATAGCTTCATTCTCCTCAACAATACCACATCTAATCAAGCCAGCTTTGTAATTCCCGATAATATTCTTCTACAGAATTTTTTCCTTGTCTTAAGCGCTGCAATTTTTGAAGTAATTCACATTGATAATATGGTGGAACCCAACGAGTACGCATAGCAGTTTTCAAAGCAGCCCAAGTAGCTGAACAGGATATAATCTACAATGTTCAGACCACCAAACACATGCAAAGCTAGTGAAAGCACAAACAGCAGCAGAACACGCCTCTCCTCGTGATATTGTAAACATGTAAATCGTTGTTCAGTTTCTAACTCCCAAGTAAGATATATATCGTGAACATATCTACCTCAAATGGTGGAATATTCAATTTCAGTTTAGGGAGATGGTTGATAGAGGCGGGGGTGTCCCGATCTTTCGATGAGATGATAACTATCGATTTGGTGAAGATGACTTTGACGATCCGACTACATAAACGCACGCACGACGCGGCGCTTTAGCGATCGCTAAACCAACTCCGAGAGGTTATCACACTTAATGAGCACAATCAACTCAATTGATTTACAACTATTCCTCAGAAAACCATCAAGAACAGTAAGAATAGGATAAAAGTAACTGAATATTATAGAAAGTATATATATGAAAGTATGACAAAGGTGGGGATCCGTGAGCGTCTAGGTCTCTGTCAGCGGACACAAACTAAGCACACGGCTGCAATGCTAACTTTAACTAAACAAAACTCTAAGTTCAAATCTGTTTAAGGGTCAGATATATGGAGTGAAGAGGGGGTGAATTCTCGGCTCCCCTTGGTGGAGGGGTCCCGAAACTAACCCTATTCTTGTTTCCCCACACACATACCTGACTTCAAAAAATAGCCCATACTAATGTATTTTCTGAAATTACATGGGCCTGCCCAATAATAAGGTGACGAACACCTAGAATAGCCTATGGACAAATTATTATGAAGTGGGCATCTGTATATTTCTGTCCAAGGCTTCAAGTGCACTTTTATGGTGGCTTCAAAGTCCCGAAATCATCACTTGTAACCTGCTTCTCGATCCCCTATGCGATGCCATCAACTCCATAAGGTGAAAGTTCCGCTCCAATGTTCATCCTTCTCCAAGTTAGGCCCTTCATTTGTAAGTCAAAACAAATGTATCCAATTTAGGCAAGATCATATTCTCATGAACATTAAAATCATTACCAAGAAACGAAAGTACCGGTGGTAATTTGAATTGGCGCATGCTTAGCTCTAGTAATTGGTCCCGATATGTAACACAGAGGGGTCAGGTGTAACAATGGTATTCGATGTCCCTCATCATCCTCCCTCTTGAAATGAAGTCGTCTCTCGATTCAAGCTTCATCTTCCCACCCAAATAAGTGCTTCAACCATCAATAATGAAAAGTGGGACTAACCCCAAAATCTGCGTGTAGCTCAAGTTTATATGCATTATCATTTATTTTCTAACACCTGGGGTAGGACCAAAGCAGCACGTGGTATTAGCTGATTTGGCGCAAATCAGAAATCTATCCCACGCAAATGTAACCAAACAAGATCTCAAGTGCAAACACAACATGTTTTCTACCCCTTATCTCCAAAGAAGTTTATATTTAGCATTCATATCGCTAATAATGTTTTCTTAGTTAACTCACATGCATTTTTAAAATCAATTCAAGCACGCTTGTTTAGTCATCAAAATTAACCTTCTCCCAAGATGGAAGAGGCAACAAATCAATAGGTGCAATTTCAGGTAGGAAACCATACACAATTTCTGGGTAAAGGGCACATCTTAGTAGTAGAATGCAATGAACGATTATAAGCAAATTCAATATGAGGCAAGTATTCCTCCCACATTTTCTTATTATTCTTTAGAACAGCTTCTAAGCATAAAGTGGTACAATGTTCTATTGACTACTTCAGCTTGTTCCATCAGTTTGGGGGTGACAAGTAGTACTAAAAGCAGCTTTAGTCCCCAACTTAGCCCATAAACATCTCCAAAAGTGGCTAAGAAATTTAGTATCACGATCTCAAACAATAGTATTTGGCACACCATGTGTTTTAATAAGTTTCAATGAAAGAAACAAATCAGCAACATTAACAAAGATCATCGCTTATGACATGGTATAAAGTAAAGCACATTTTGAGAATCTATCCAGCGCACAACAACATATCCTATCCTCCCTTCTTTTGTTCGAGGTAAACCTAAAACAAAGTCCATAGATATATCCTCCCAAGGAACACTTAGGTACAGTAAAGGCATATATAAATCTAATGAGGATTGAGTCAGTGACTTAGCTTTTGACATGTAGTGCGCAGCAACAAAACGCCAATATCCACTGCCTCATCTTTGGCCAAAAGAAATGTGTAGCAAAGTATATCCTCCCGCCTTCTTCACGCCAAAGTGTCCCATTAGTCCTCCCCTCCATGCGCCCTGCAACAACAAAAGATTTAACTGAGCTAGCCGAATGCATAGCTTGTTAGCACGAAACACAAATCCATCGGTTAACAACAAACTTGTTCCATGTTCTTCCTTCTTACAATTGCAATACATCTTTAAATTCAGCATCATGCACATATTGATCTTTGATGGTCTCCAAACCAAATATTTTGAAGTCAAGTTGTGAAAGCATAGTATAACGACTAGACAATGCATCAGAATAACATTTTCATTTACCCTTCTTGTGTTTAATGACATAAGGGAAAGTCTCAATGAATTCAACCCATTTAGCATGTCTAACATTCAGTTTTAGCTTGACTTTAATATGTTTCAAAGATTCATGATCGAATGTTAACAAATTCTTTTCGGCCATAAATAATGTTGCCATGTTTCTAAAGTCCTAACAAGAAGATATAATTTTTATCATATGGTATAAATTCATCAGCCCAATTAATTCTTTCGTAAAAGTATGCAAAACAGTTTGCCATCTTGTAATAACACACCTCCTAATCCAATTCCACTAGCATCACATTCAAGCTCAAAAGTCTTATTAAAATCAGGAAGTTGGAGTAAAGGAGCACGGTTGATAGAGGCAGGGGTGTCCCGATCTTCGATGAGATGATAACTATCGATTTGGTGAAGATGACTTTGACGATCCGACTACAAACGCACGACGACGCGTTTAGCGATCGCTAAACCAACTCCGAGAGGTTATTGACCACGCTGGAGCACAATCAACTGGACGAAGGTCTATTCCGCAACCAATCAAGAACAAGCAAGAATATGATAAAAGCAATCTGAATATTATTGCGAGTATATATGAAGTATTGATAAAGGTGGGGATCCGTAAGCGGGTCTTGGTCCGGTCGGTGGTCACAAACGAAGTACACGGTTGCAATGGCTAACTTTTAACTAAACAAATCCTAAGTCTAAACGGTGCCCTAAGGGCTGTATATATGGAGGAAGAGGGGTGAATTTCGTGGTCTTGGTGGAGGGGTCCAAACTAACCCTATCTCTTGTTTCCACACATACGGACTCTAAAAATAGCCTATACTAATGTATTTGAAATTACATGGGCCTGGCCCAATAATAAGGTGACGTTAACACCTAGAATAGCCTATGGACGAATATTATGAAGTGGCATCTTGTATATTTCGTCCAAGGCTTCATGCACTCCTTATGGTGGCTTCAAAGTCCTGAAATCATCACTTGTAACTCCGTTTGATCCCTCATGCGATGCCATCAACTCCATGCGTGTTCTTGCTCCAATGTTCATCCTTCTGTTAGGCCCTTCATTTGTAAGCAAAACAAATGTATCCAATTTAAAGCATCATATTCTCATGAACATTAAAATCATTACCAAGAAACGAAAGTACTGGTAATTTAATTGGCGCATGCGAGCTCTAGTAATTGGTCCCAGATATGTAAAAAAGAGGGGCTGTGGGTGTAACAATGGTATTGATGTCCTCATCAATGGTCATGATCTCGCACCGAGGAGGAGCCCTAACATTGCCATTATTTGCATGTGGACGACCGGTGGTTGTGGTGCTGGTGGTTGCACGTAGTTCGATGTTGATCAACCTCATCCTCGTAATCTCCCACATAATCATCATCCTCTGCGACCAGCAGCAGCAGTAGCAGAGCCAAAGAAGCACCAACAGCAGTAGCAGCGGCACCAGAATTTTGTCCTCCGCTCAATAGGAACACGCCTGAGCTCGCCCATACCGATTCGGAAGGGGCGAAGTTGTTGTCGCTGTAGAGGTGCGATAGGTGCAGCCGGCGGTGGTTGTGGAAAACGCATTGAGCAATTCATTAAACTTGCTATCAAGCTTTGTTTCAAACGCTTCTCAATGCCATATATCTTCTCCATGGCCTCACAAATCTGTTCACCACATCTTGCACCGTCTGCCATCATTTGCTGAAATTTATCATGTAACTCCTTGTTCGTCAGATCTCCCAATCAGTCTCATCGGCTTGTGATCCTACCATGGTTAGCAGCAAATAGAAACACACAAGAATATGATCCTACAGACTACTAAGAAGTGGTGGTGGTGTATCACAAACCCGCAAGCAAATCTCACCTACTACCGCTTACCCAAAGAAGAAGGTGATCTACAACCGCTGTAGTCAAAACTCTCAAAGCTTGGATAGAGCGACATTGTGGAGAGTCCAACGCACGACGAGATGTATGTGGAGCTGGGAAGGCTTATAATATGGTAGCAAAAGGGTCAAGAATAATCAATTCAGAGAAGCAAAGTTGAATAAACGCTCAACGACGGGATCGTGTCTTTGGTCCTAGGCTAGACTGCTAGAGACGCGAGCCTAGAACACTAACAAAATCACGTAATCGCACGTAAACAAGGGAGGAGCACACAATGAATTTTCTTTTCTTTTTTTCACTTTTTTTTGCACTTTTTTGCTCTTTTTTTTTGCTCGCAACAAATTTTTTCAAAAAGTCACAAATGGTCTAAAAACTGCCTAGCCAGAATTTTTTTTTTGAACTCGGAACTATTTTTCATCATGGATGGCTCGAAGTTCGAGTCCTTCTCACACGACTGAGTATCGCGTGATCTGGAAATCGAGAACAATGCAACAATTACTCGACTCAGGACTAGGTGGTGGCGGAGATGAAACCGTGTGGACGCGATCGGTGGCGGAGATGAATCTGTGGAACTCGATCGTGGCGGACATATGCAGCGGTGAACTCGGATTAGCGTGATGGCGGCGGATATGTGGTGGCGATATGGATTCGGATTAGCGGTGATGATGCGGTGGTGATATAAGGCAGCGGCGACGGACAACCTCGTGAATGAACTCAAACTCTAAAAGACTAGACGCTAAGACCAAGAACTTGACACGACGATGCAACCGCCAATTCAACAAAGCAAATACGTAAAAGATTATGCAAAGGCTCGATTGGTTGGGATGGGATGAACTAACCCTAATTTTTTTGGCTTTTTCGTGGACTATAGGTATGAAGAACAGACTTCGATCTCGAACTAACGAAAAACTGTAAAATCTCACCGAGTAACTCGAAATCTGATACCACTTGATAGAGGCAAAGGTGTCTCTGCTCTTCGATGAGATGGTGGATTTCGCTTTGGTGGAAGTCGACTTTGACGATCCGACTACTTAACGTATGCGAGACGCTACTTCCTAGCAATCGCTAAACCAACTCCGAGAGGTTATTGACCACGCCGAGCACGCATCAACTCGACCACGAGGGTCTGCTTCGCGAGCAAGCGAAGAACAAGCAAGAAACCGAGATTGCAATCTAGATATTGTAATATAAGATGAAAGCTTTATTGATCAAGGTGGGGTTCTGTGGACGCTTTGTCCGTCGTCAACACAAACGGCACGCGGGTTGCAGCTATGGCGAACTTTAATCTAAGCAAAACCCAAAGTCTAAACGGTGCCCTAAGGGCTGTATATATGGAGGAAGAGGGGTGAATTTCGTGGCCCTTGGTGGAGGGGTCCCAAACTAACCATATCTCTTGTTTCCCCACACACAATGACTCTAAAAATAGCCTATACTTATGTATTTCAAAATTACATGGGCTCGGCGCAATAATAAGGTGACGCGAGAGATCTAGAATAGCCTCCTGGACGAAATTTATGAAGTGGCATCTTGTATATTTCGTCCAAGGCTTCATGCACTCATTATGGTGGCTTCAAAGTCCTGAAATCATCACTTGTAACTCCGTTCTGTCCCCTTTGCGCCGCCATCATCTCCATGCTTGTTGTTGCTCCAATGTTCATCCTTCTCCAAGCTAGGCCCTTCATTTGTAAGCAAAACAAATGTATCCAATTTAGGCAGCATCATATTCTCATGAACATTAGAATCATTACCAAGAAACAAGTACCCGTAATTTAGTTGGCGGCGCGAGCTCTAGTAATTGGTCCAAGATGTATAACAACAGGGGCTGTGGGTGTAACAATGGTATTGATGTCCTCATCACGGATCGTCAAGTCGACTGTACGTAAAACGATTGCTATCTCATCGAAAAGATCGTGACACCTCGCTTCTATCAATGCCATCCGCGAAAACAAGGAGAATAAGGCATATAGTCACTGGATTTTCTTCAATTTACGGCCAAACTAGATTGCCCGGATCATAGATCATCCGCGAAAGGTACGCTTGTCCCTTACCAGGGGCTAATGTCTATAAGGAACATAATCTCTCGTTTCCTTCAAAAGGAAGTGCCAATGGGTTCGTAAACTTGTCCTAAAAAATGATTGAATGATTTCTTTGACTTTGAGGGCCAAAAAGTCCTGCTTAAGGCTGAATTTGAGGGTACTCCGCCCTGCAAGCAAGCATAGGAGTATTTTTGATTCGCGCGCCATGAAAGCAGTTTGAGTACTTATGGGCCGTTGACACTGACCAATGACAAAATTATGACCGCTTTAGTGAACATCTGTCCATTCTGGCGGCGCCTTGAACGCATTTCATTTTCTCTTGCATTTTTGCCGATTATTAAAATTTCTTGTCCTCTATAGAGGAGATATCGCTTCACATATATATTGACCGATGCTGTGAATGCCCTTTTGTTCTTCGCTTTCACCGCATGAGTTACAAAGATGCCATCCGGGAAAAAAACAAGGAGAATAAG
Source organism: Aegilops speltoides (assembly GCA_021437245.1). Taxonomy (NCBI): domain Eukaryota; kingdom Viridiplantae; phylum Streptophyta; class Magnoliopsida; order Poales; family Poaceae; genus Aegilops; species Aegilops speltoides. Next base: position 97,413 of record JAHHZJ010003738.1, read on the forward strand.
GCATATAGTCATGGATTTTCTTCAATATACGGCCAAATGAGATTGCTCGGATCATAGAGCATCTGCAGAAGGTACGCTTGTCCCTACCAGGGGGCTAATGTCTATAAGGAACATAATCTCGAATTTCCTTCAAAAGGAAGTGCCAATGGTTTAAACTTGTCTCGAGAAACAATGATTTAATGATTTCTTTGACTTTCAGGCCAAAAGTCTCGCTTAAGGCTGAATTTAAGGGTACTCTAATGCGGAGCATCCTTCCATCATCCCCATGGACTCTACATCAACACCCACAACACCACAAGGACCGATGACTCGAAAGCACGCAAGAGCTCTTGAAACCGAGGTGACATCACCTCTCACAACTCTCCTTCGATTCACATGAGACATGGGTACTACCTCAAACGGAAACTCTATGCATAGTCAGCACCAAGGAGTCAACTATGATGAGTGATGCGGAGCATCCTTCCATCATCCCCATGGACTCTACATCAACACCTACAACACCACAAGGACCGATGACTCGAGCACGCAAGAGCTTTTGAAACCGAGGTGACATCACTCTCACAACTCTCCTTCGATTCACATGAGACATGGTTACTATCTCAAACGGAAACTCTATGCATACTCAGCACCAAGGAGTCCACCATGAAGAGGCTGGAAAGCAAGGAGAATCGAAGGAAGATAGACGTGAAGACGGAGAGGAGAAAGCAACCAGACCAGAGAGGCCGGACGATCCGGACGGAGGCCCGTGACGATCCGGACAGAGCCCCGATGATCCGGACACCGGTCCGGACGATCCGCCAATCGTCCAAGGCAATGAGAATCTCCACGCTGAAGTCGGATCATCCGACTCGCCCAGATCATCCGGATCCCGCCCGGACATCCGGACCACCAGCGGGACGTCCCCCCAAGGCCGTCACCCCAGAGAGCACCTGGACCATCCAAGCCCCACCCGGATCATCCGACCAGCCCGGATCATCCGGACTGCCGCCGGATCGTCTGCCAGCCCTGCACTCTATATATAGGACCCCCTCTCCTCACTTTGAGACTTAGCATTGATTTGCTCATATTTGTGTGTGAGAGCCTTTGCTCATGCACGGTATTTCCACGGAGACCAAGACCTCCGCCTAGGAGAAGATCCATCGGATTCAAGACCCCTATAAGGGAAGATCCCCGTGGATTCAAGGCCTCCTCCGGAGAAGAACGGTTACCTTTGTATCTTTCCTTGTTGATTTTGGACCATGTATCACTCGTGCTTCGGATGATCTAGACCTTGTGTGATTGATCTCTTGTCG